>CM017908.1:1373421-1512524 GCA_008369825.1 Triplophysa tibetana | reverse complement strand
GGAGAAGGCATCTAGACTGATGCGGTTCGCCTAGACGGCGTCTTCCTTCTCTAAATGGAAATGATTTAGATTTAATGGAAAAGAATGTAAGTCACTTTGGATAAAAGCGTCTGCCAAATATGTAAAATAAGTTCCTCAAATCTAACAAAATCATTACAACATCCAGAACGGACAAGCAATCTGCTTTACTTTATGAACTTAAGTGAAGTCAAATCTAATGTAAGATCTGTCACGTCATGTGGAGCAGCAGCAGGTGTTATAACTGTAAAAGTGAGACACTTTATAATAAGATAACGCTGAAAATTCTGTCATCATTTACTCAGATTGTTAAGAACTTTTATAAATGTCTTTGTTCTGCTGAACACAAAGGAAGATATTTGGAAGAATGTCAGTAACCGTTCAGATCGCCCGCACACACATGAGGCCACACAGTTAGCTGTGGTACCACAGGAAGACGAGAAATTCTACAGACACACAATCACACTTCTATAAATATAAGATTCTCATATAATCATTACACAAACATCACATATCTGTGTTTACTGCTGAACTCTCATCTGTGTCTCAGATATTTCTCCTGAGAAAAAGAGTCAGAACTGTCACAAGTGTGTCTGTCATCAGAGTTGGTGAAGAGATGTCAACAATGTGTCAAACTGAGCTCAGATTTGTCAAGTCTGCTATCAAAAGTCAATATTATTGAAGATCTCGATATCAACTCAAACATTTCTAAGCAAATTTACTCAAATCCAGATTATTTGACCTCTACAATCTACATTCATTTACACCTCCAGACTTTTCACGTGTTTCAACAATCACACTCTCATTTTCATTCTCAGAAACGTCTGAACCTCATAAAAGTTTTCAAACATGTGCTGAGTTAAGCATCTATACTTTGGACCGCAGTGTCGTGTGTGTCCTGCAGGTGGCGCAATGAAGATTCATCTGTACACTGTGAAACATTTTCAATCTCTTCTGTCTGTCTGCGTTTGAGATACACACCTGTGAGAGAGAGACTGCCACGACAAAACACACAAACTGACACAATATGACATGATCCTGAACCCTCACTGAGAACAGTCATCAATACTTGTCTCTTTTCCTTCTTAAATTGATACGTATAGATACTTAAATACTTGTATTTTATTTTATTTTGATCTTATTCTGTACTTGTGAATACTGTTTATATTTGGCAATTTAACATTTGTGTAATCTAGCCAATAAAACTTCTTTGAATCTTGAATCTTCAAACAGATTCCTGTTGGTATGTTTTGTGACCGTTTTGCACGAGTCTCACTGTTTGCTTCACAAATTTACAGCCTTTTTTTGCAGACAGAGAAAGACGGGATTCATAAAACAGTGTGTAAAATGACGTGTTACTAGTTACAATGTCACTTTTTGTGGAGATAAATGTGATTATTTACTTTTTAAGATCACACAGGGCTTGACTTTTTTCTCAACATTTTTAAACAGGATTTTTGTCTCTCTCCTTTTTTATTGATTTACATGAAAACAATTTAATGTTCGTATTATTTTTGTCGTTATTTCTATTGTTACTTTTGTTGTGATAATTCAGACATTATCCCTCCTTATACAGCCACTATGTTTTATTTGAAAGATTGTCTCTCAAGCTCACTTTAGCTTCTGTTCTGTGTATATTTAGTTTGATTCAATCTCGTCTTCTGTCCACCATCAGCTAATGTACACAGTAGAGGTTCAGCTGGAGCTACAGACAGAAACACGAGGACAGCAGAACGCTGACGTGTGCATGTGTGATGTACAAAAGTATTATACAAACACCACATGCATCTAAACACACCTGCACGAAATTAATCCAAACCTTACTGTGACCTACTGTCACCTCATCCCGACTCTGACTTCACTATCCTCGTGTTTTATAATCTTTATGACCTCCTCCGTCAGAGAGGATCAGTTTTTCCCACAATCCTTCACTCTCACATCACACCTTTATGCTCGGGGCCGTGTCGGGAGATAAGCTCCATTATTGAATATTTTCAGCTATTTAACACACATTTTGATTACATACTCTATTTCTTATAATGAAAAAAGGGCAACACTTTCCTTGAAGCATGTGTTTATAATGCATTATAAAAGTAGTTCTTAAGCATTGTAATGCCCCTTTAACTGCATCGTAATGTCTAATAAATAATTGTTATTACAGTTAATACATTATAACACTTAAGCAATTCATTATTACACTACACATTTTAAATTTGTTATAATTCATTACAATTACATATGATGCCTTACAACACACATTATGAAGAATTATAATGCATTTTACCTTTTAATAACCCTTTACAATGCATTATACATCGATGCTTCAAGTAAAGTGAAATTGAGTATTATTTTAAACTTTTCTCAAATATCTTTGGACCAATATTTCACTGGAGATCCCAAGAATAAACTTTCAGAAAAACTACATGGACTCTCTCTTCTAATGCTGGTCTGAGCTAAGCAGGAACTATCGTCATGTTTTCGTGTGTCCTGTAGAGAAGACATACAGAGAGAGAGAGAGAGAGAGAGAGAGAGAGAGAGAGAGAGAGAGAGAGAGAGAGAGAGAGAGAGAGAGAGAGAGAGAGACTCACCCACGCCAGAGGATGAATTACTGCGGACAGCCAAGAGACGGAGGCGGTTGTCACGGTTACCTGAAGTGGGAGTGCGCTGGACCATCTGGCCACTCAGAAATTACATCAAATTCGACAATGTCAGCAGTGTGTCTGTGTATACAGAGAGACTGAGAGAGAGATATGAGTTAGAGAGAAGTTGGGAGCTGATGTGTTGTTCACAATGAACAAAACTTTTAGAGAGGTCAGCATACACAAAGCTATAAACATCCCAAACACACATACTTCCCATATAGAGAAAGAGAGAGAGAGAGAGAGAGAATACAGTTGATTTAAAAGTATAATCGTGACATGACCCTGAACCCTCAGATTCCCTTAAAGTCAATTTAGGAAAAGATGCAGTTTTGCACATCATGTCTAATTCTGACAAGTTGAATGACAGGTCTGAATGAAACTGTCACAAGTCAAAGTCTCTCTCCGCCTCATTTTCAGTCGCACCCTCGTTTTAAGGGTGTAAAAAGTAATTATCACCAAACTCCCTCCCTGAATCTAATTAAAAAAGCAAAAGTCCAGCAGATATCAGAGCTGTTATTAATAATCCTGAGACAGCAGCTGCTAAAACTGACAAAGCCAAAACCCTCCTATGACCCTATTATGAAAGTGTTCATCATCTCTCTGTGTTATCTATGATCAATAAATGAATATATTTTTCTGCATTTTTAATTTTCTGCAATTATTTGAGCAGCTGATTTAAGCAATGATCTGTTTCTAATTAAACTCATTAAATTCATTGCTTGTGTGACGTGAGCCATTAAATGGAAGCCGCCGAAAGCTCGACGTGTTAAAACACAGAATTGCTTATCTGAGTAAATCCATCACATACACAGCAGGTGAAATTTCAGATCTACTGAACTCTTAAACAGAATTCACACAGAACCAATAAGGCAACAAAATTACGATTATTAAACTACACCCAAATTTAACATTGTATATTTCTGCCAAACATCACAAACACATGTAACTTGTTATTATTGGCCACCACCACATTATTACAAATATTCTGATTTCTGAACACCTCAGACTTCTTTAACAAGAAAATAATTTAAAAAGATATCTAAAATACAACTAGAAACATGATCTGTTGTTACCCAAACATCATCATGACCACTGAACATTTCTTCCCGAAAATGTTTGTAACATTTACATTTACATAAGTAACTAATGCATAAGTTACTTCTGACCTACGGTGATCTCTCTCTCTCTTTTCAGTCAACGCTGCATTAGAAAGAGAGAGTGCATAATTATATTTGATGTTTTATAAACACATTCAAGTGCTTTTGGTGAAACAGCTCTATATCTGTTTAAAGCTATAATGTGAATTTTCCACAAAGTGAAGTTTTAATCTGCACGGCTGTGAATCCATCAAGTTTTATTTGTCTACTTTGTTATACAGCAGTTAAACTCACAGATGTAAAATGGGCGGACAATAAAGAAAGGTTAATTCTTTAAAACAGAAATATGCCATCTAGATTAGAAATATTAACATTTACTGCTAACCGATGTACTCACAGATGCACGACAGCATCCGGTGCACGATAACACTTAACATTGACACAATCATGACACAGAAAAAAAACTAACAATTAAGAATTTGAGATTTCCTTTTAAAAACACAAACATGTTCACTACATTTCCATTTCCACGGTTTCATGTTTAAAATAATCAGACATTTATTCAGATTGTTCAAACACATGACTCGTGTCTAGGGCTTATGATGACATCAATCATGAAAAGTGCAGATTCAGCATTGATGGAACCAGAAGCTCAAAGACCAAAGATATCACACACATCCATTTAAGAGAAAGATGATTACAAGGAAACAAGAGGATAAAAGCTCGAAGTAAATGTGTGAGATGTGCTGAAGAGTGTCGATGTTGAGAGGCAGCCTAAAAAAGACCTAAAAGTACATCATGGGTGGAAAAAATGAGATGGGAGGAAAGAATGTATTACCAAAATTATGTTTGGATTAGCGTGAATGTGCGTCATATTTCTGAATATCTTTTTAATAGTTAATCTACAATTAAACACAATTCAAAGCGTCTGACCTTACTAAAGACATGATATTAACTGAGGCTTAAAAGCAATATGATTATTCATCGATTTACACAGAAAGAAAAACAAAGACAAAGAGAGCAGATCAAATGCATCACACTAAACACACATTAACAGAGAAATCTTTCACTCTTACATCCTCTTACACACAAAACAATACCACACAATGTGCAAATAAATCACATTTGTCTGCAATACTGTCTGACATCGTAAGACACACACAATGACACAAACTTACTGAAACCCATACAAACCCAGAAGCTCACTTACTACAAGTGCTTTGCATTAATATTAATTGTTTGATTGGGTTAAATTTATGGACAACATTGTCGAAAGGCTTGTTGTCACTTCAAATGGGCCTTTGATAAACTGATTTGACCTGCTGGTGACGTCACGCCACGGGTAAAATGTCTTATGACGTCACATCCGTGCCGCGCAGTTTGGTTGGAAAGGAAAAAGTACATTTTAAAATAAATACACATACATTAAATGTTACTAATACATACAATATACATAATAAACACACCAAATTTCAATAACATCAGTCCCTCTGGAGACGATAAAGATGGCGCGAGCGCGAGTAGGCGATTATTTTCTACAAAAAGTGTACTCACATAAATTGAAGTTTACAAATAAAGAAATGCTTTTATTCTTTAAGAAAATTCACACTTTGAAGTGAAATGATTCTTTTTGTTTTCAGTCTCCCGCAGCGCGAGGCGCAACAGTCACGCTCGCGCGCTTCTACTCTTTTCAGTCAGTGTCAGCTTCATTGAGTCTATTTTCCCCGCATCCTAAATTAATTGATAAGTTGAATAAATATAATAGTTTTACCTTATTTCACTGAAATTGTTTCCATTAAGTTTAATTGCGAATTTTTAGGTGATTCCGTGGATTTGTGGCCATAAATTTAACTTGCAACAAACATAATCTGACGATTTAAATACATGGGCCTACACGTAAGGCCTACATAATAAAAGCGTTTATATACAGCTGTATAAATATGAATGTGTATTTACATAATTTTTTTATTTAAGGAAAATTATCCATGGCTTTATTTTAGTGTAAAAGTATCCTAAGTTTTATCATTTATTTTCAATGTTGTCGCTTTATTGAGATGATGGTCAACATTGTTTTAGCGGTGCCATAATAAAAGTAAGATTTGACAATCGACAAGTGTAATCATAGATTTTTTTACATTAAATAAACTTTTTTTATACTTTTTAAGTCATACATGATTGTTTTATGTCATTAAGAATACATTTCAAACAGACTGAATAAATAAAATGAATGAATCTAGCCACAGTAACAATATCTGATTTTCACCCAAAAGCTGCTTTTAGTATTTTTATTGTGTTTGAACTAATATGTTGTTATAGTCTCAATAAGCACAGGCCTAAAGAAAACACGTGTTCACTAAAACACCAGCAGATGGAGACAATACATCACACACTCATTTCTCTGCTGATGTTTGAGAGAAAATGATGGTCTGTCAGATATATAAGAATATTCAATGAAATAACATTCTGTGTTAAAATGTTTTATAAAAAAAAAATCTGGGACCTGAGAAAGTTTATGTTGGTGTAACTCTTGGTTATTTTAGTTTAATACAATTCCTGTTCTTTGAAATCATATAAAATATTGACGTTTGAAAAACGTAACCCAAGGAACATTTGAAATGTTGCCTCAAAAATAAACTGAAGTAAGTTTAAAGCACTAAAATTATAATAATTAAAAAATAAAATGCATTAATCTTATATATTAACGTTGAAAATAAAACATTAAAGCATACACCAAAATTGGTAACATTTTGCCTAAAATTAGAAAAAAGCTTAACATCTAAAAATAAAAGCTATTTTAAAATATTAATAAAACTATAAAACTCAAACCAAAAATAATAACTAACTCATACACCAGCACAGCCATGATAATTACAAATAAAAGTAAAGTTATCGTTTTTAGGAAGAGATTCGGGTGAATTAAGTTTGTTTGACAGGATTATTGTTCTAAGACGATCAAAAGATGTTGATCCAGGAACACACGCTGCTATATCTGGCAAAATCATGATCACCAGTCTTTGTCTGATGTGAAGTCAGCATTTTGTTACACAATTATAAAAATGATATAAAACCTTTTTACATCATTTCAAAACTAAAATAATAAGTTGTACAGTAGCCAAAATACCTTCACTTACACTTTTAATTTGATTATTCTTGCAAATTCAACAGCACATTTTCAGAGAGCACAGCATCACGTATGCGGCTGTGTCTCAAAACAATGTCTTATAAAGCATGAACACAGTTGAATCTGTTTGGAGCCTCAGTCCTCCAGCAGCGTGCAGTCAGCTCTGTTTGAATAAAGTGAAGCTCTCACACCTCAGCTCAACAGCTTGTGGAGTTGGAGGCGATTGTCTTTAAGGGATTTCTAACAAGCCTCGGTGCGAACGAGGATAATTTGATCGAACGCAGACTTCTTCCAGAGCCAATTAAACAGAATGAGTAAGACTTCACACAATGCCACAACACACAAAAAACAAAACACTCCAACACAAGAACGACAGAACCGCACTCCTCTGTCATCATTCCCATGACAAAATCTCCTAAATTAAACGTGTTTGTTGTTGGACGCTACTCTCTGACCAATGCTTCAGTAAGATTCATCCGGCAACATCAGATCAGAGCAAAGAGTCTGTTACTAAACAGAACTGAGTGAATTGTTTCATAAGCAGGGGTCCGGAGCTCACGGGAGGGGGTCTTTAAACTATTAAAGGAGGCCTCCAAATGACTTAAAATATTTTAAATAAGACAAAACAAGCATTTTAAATATAGCAAAAAATAAATGATTTGGCTTTCACTTAATATTTGTATCTTCTTGTCCGTCTGTCTGTCTGTCTGTCTATGTATCTATCCGTCAATTATTTCTAACTGTCAATCTGTCTATCTGTGTATCTATACATCTATATCTGTCTTTTTTTACCGTCTGTCTGTCTGTCTATGTTTCTGTGTATCTTTCTATTTTTTGCTATCTGTCTATCTATGTATCTGGCTGTCTATTTTTCAGCTGTCTCACTGTCTGTCTGTTTGTCTGTCTGTCTATCTTTCTATTTGTCTGCTATCTGTCTGTCTGTCTGTCTATGTATCTTTCTTTTATTCAGCTGTCTGTCTATCTATCTATCTGTCTCTCTGTCTGTCTGTCTGTCTATCTTTCTGTTTTCAGCTGTCTGTCTGTCTATGTATGTATCTATCTGTCTATTTTTCAGCTGTCTGACTGTCTGTCTATGTATCTGTCTATCTATTTTTCTGTTGTCTGTCCGTCTGTCTGTCTGTATTTATATCTTTCTATTTTTCTGCTGTCTGTCTGTCTGTCTATGTATCTTTCTTTTTTTCAGCTATCTTTCTATCTATCTGTCTCTCTGTCTTTCTGTCTGTCTGTCTATCTTTTTCATTTTTCAGCTATCTGTCGGTCTGTTCGTCTGTCTGTCTCTCTATATATCTGTCTATCTTTCTATTTTTCTGCAGTCTGTCTGTCTGTTTATACATATGTCTTTCTATTTTTCTACTGTCTGTCTGTCTGTCTATCTTCCTATTTTTCAGCAGTCCGTCTGTCTATGTATCTGTCTATCTATTTTTCTGTTGTCTGTTCGTCTGTCTGTCTCTCTATATATCTTTCTATTTTTCTGCAGTCTCTCTGTCTGTTTATACATATGTCTATCTATTTTTCTGCTGTTTGTCTGTCTGTCTGTCTGTCTATCTTTCTATTTTTGCGGGTGTCTGTCCATCTGTCTGTCCGTCTTTCAGTGTATCTGTCTATCTATTTTTCAGCTGTCTGTCTGTCTGTCTATCTTTGTATTTTTCAGCTGTCTGTCCGTCTGTCTTTCAATGTATCTGTCTATCTATTTTTCTGCTGTCTGTCAGTCTGTCTATACTTCTTTCTATTTTTCTGCTGTCCGTCCGTCTGTCTATGTATCTGTCTATCTTTCTATTTTTCAGCTGTCTGTCTGTTTGTCAGTCCATCTATCTATCCATCTATTTGTCTGTCTGTCTGTCTCAGCATAACTTTACCAACCCCATACCCATTATCCACCAATCCATCAATCATCATCTGTCTGTGTGTATTGACATATCTATTACTGTAAGACAGAGAGAGAGAGAGAGAAAGAGAGAGTGTGTGTACGGTACGGTATGTGTCTATCTTTAGTGTTGTGTGTCTGTGGTCTGTATGTGGCCTACAGGCTGTTCCTGACAGACCCACAGCGGGGGCGTCACATGTGCGCTGGCTGCACTCTCTGCTCAGCGCCGCTAAACGATCCCGAGCCGTTCCAAAGCATCCCAGGCCGCGCCAAACCAGCACAGAACGCACAACTGCTCGCACATTTGTCCCCGCGTCTGTGTTGACGCGTCGGACGCCAGGCGCGGGGGTACGGGCCCCTCGTTCAGCTGGGTTTGGACCCGGTGCCCAGCCGGTTGAGGGGCTGTGTTTAATTTAAACAGGCACGCAGGGACAGCCCGGTGTGGGTCCTCATAGGGCCTCATACACAGATGTTCTCAGGGCATTGTTATCCAGAGAGCACACATAATTGCTTTTCTCCTGGATGGGACGAATGATGCTGTTGCCAGTGTGTGTGTTTGTGTGGGTTCTTTTTGGGTTATTAGGGTACATGTGTGTGTGTTTGTGTCTGCTGGTTATCACCGTATGCCAGGATCTGTTTCCTATGGTTTTACCATGTTAGCACATTATCACACAGAGGTCAAATCCGTCACTATATTTGATAGTGACTGATGATAATGTAAGCGTATGAGCACTGCAGTGTAAGATGGGCCGTTTATCGCTCTCGGGAGAGACCACGGCTGGATTTCAAGCGGTTTCTCTCGATCGAACCTCTGAGGCACAGCTGAACGTTTCCGCTTCTGAATTATTCCAATTAACACTTCTGTCGGCCAAAGGCCTGCACGCATCAGCACCCGGCTGATCTCTGATCAGCTGCTCATTACCAGGAGTTCCTAATGAATAAGGTGAATATCTGGAGAGCGTTCTCACCACTAGAGGGCAGTTTGTCACTTCACTTCTGGCATCCACACAGACCTGAAGACCAACACTGAACGCTGAATACTGAAGAGATGAATAAGACCAAAAATCACACATTTTGTTGTCCAGCGTGCTTCTCCTGAAACACATAAAGAAACATTACAAACAATTTCTGAGATACAGAACTCAGATCGGTTTGACTTGTTTTTTTGTGCATATTTTGATCTCTGGAAAAACTGAACAGCATCGCTGACAGCTGTCATCTCTAGATGAGTTAAAGAAATCAAATTACATTTGCATTTATTAATTTAGAAGACTTGATCTGAAGCGACGGTCCAATAAAAAAGCACTTTGTAATATTCATAAAAATACAAATATTTACAATAAAGGCCTATAATGAACTTAAAATTTCCAGTAAGCAAAACATTCAGAAGGGTTTAAATATGATGTTTATATTTATATTTAAACAGTACATTTTTTGCATAAGGTACCTAGTAGGTTTTATAACTCTCGACGAATCATGTTTAACTCTTGTTTGAAGAAATACAAATGTTTAGATTGTAAAAAACGTGTGACGTGCATATCCTTCATTCGAACCTTAAATATATTTATTTCATGCAGATGATGCATCAGTGTGTGTTCATCAATGTGGATGTGCACAATGTTGTGTATATGAAGGCGGTTCTATTGTGTTTTTGTGTTAAACAAATTCTCTTGACTCATATCAGTCAAATCCATCTCATGCATGTTGTGACTCAGACTCCGCCCCCGGACCATGTGACTGACAGCACACTGGAACATGCATAGTTCAGTCACTATGGTCATTCCAGACACACGCACACACACACACACCTACACACACACACACACACACAACACATGAGAGTTATCAGCTTGTACGCTTTTTTACATCACAAACACAAAACAAGCAGAAGACCTGTAACTTATCTTACCTCCTTAGCTCATATTAATAGTTGTCAAAGCTTATCAAATATATAAAATGCAAAAGATAAACTTTCTAAAACCCAATCCCTTATAGACTCATATACATTAACTGAAATCGATGTGTACATACAATCACGGTGAAAAACTATGTGCGCACATAAATGTGTGTGTGTGTTGGAGGCAGGGAAGATTGTGTTATTTTGGAAAAAGAAAGCTCATTAGTGATGATCTGGTATATCAGGGTCTTAGCGTGTGTTCATGCGTGTTTGTGCGTCACAGAAATGTGTTTATTAGACGTATTGCTCTAACAAGGTCATCTTGTGATTTAGCGTATATCACAGTGTATAAAGAATCCGAGTGTGCGTCGAAAAATGTCTGTTTATTGAAGCCGTGCACGTGTGTGGCCGCTTCGTTGTGTTTGCGTGTGAAATGATAAAACAATAAATACGGTGTTGAAGAGAGACAGTTGTGCATGTCACCTGTGGTTACACTGCTAGACACCTTGATGCACTTTCATGCGTTCACTGTGAATCAGCTTTTGGAGATTGGCAGTAATCGCAGAATGTGAAGTGAGTTATCATTCGTTTGCCTTGATGTTGGTGAGATGTTTAAAGTGAGTGGCAGGGATGCGTTGGCCATCACAGAGGTCAAAGGTGATCGTGGTCTGAGCCTACAGTACAGCTGTAGAGCGCTGGTTTGGTCCGGCTCTGCTCTGCTCTGGCACCTGCTAGTGTCAATGATAAAGCGACCACAGATTCACACTCATTCTTTCTCAAACGGCATGTTTGCCAGCTCTCACTAACTCTAGCCGAAGCTCACAGATGTGTCAGAACGGAATAAACACCGCACGATTCCACACGCCGAGAAACTAGTCATCTTTACAAGCACCGTGTCTCTTCATTTATTTTTCTACAGTAAACGTTCAACGAATTAACAATGCAAATATAAAACAAATAATCCTTTTATAAGAAAATCAGTCGTGTGTGTATGAATGTGTGTCGGTAAATTAAACCGTTGATGAACCTACTGTTCATTATTAAACGTGCTTATTTTTATTCACTATTATTTGTGCCTTTAACACTACAAATTACAGAGGAAATAAAAGTCATTTAATTGAAATATCTAACATGTTACAATGTACAAATACACTTCACAATGGGTTGTTTTTGTTAAGATTAAATGCATTAAATAACATGAACTAACAATGAACAATATCGTTTTTCATCATCTTCACAAATCTCTTTTCACAATTATTTTTTTAATTTAATCTTGTATCTGTTAACATTTGTTGATTCACAATGAAACGACATAAACAATTGCATAAGCAACAAATTACCAATGATTAATAAATACTGTAATAAGTATATTGCTCATTTTTAGTTCATGTAAGCTAATACAAGTTATTTACAAATAAGTGTTTAAGAGCCACAAATAAACGCATCAATTTCTCTTTATTGCCTCTTAATTATTGCGTATAATGGATTATCATTGTTAAAATTAATTAAATGAATAGTCCAATTTGGTCTAAAATATTTTTTAATGTACTGTAATGTTTGTGCAGAAGCCTGTGGGTGGATCAGTATGTATGTTTGTGTGTATTGTGATTTCAGTGCAGGTGTTTTCACAAGTGTGTGTGTTAGTGGTGAAATTGATATTTAGCTACTCTGTTGTCTCTCACTTCAATGCAGTGATATTTCCACACAAGTCTGACTGTCAGGTGAATCTGATTTATGAGTGTGTGTGTTGTGTTTCACAATAGGAGTTTAATGATAATGACCGGCTAACATGTGAAACTCTAATAGAGAGGCAATGTCACTATTAGCAGGGGAGGAAAACACTCTGTGTGTGTGTGTGTTCGTGGGAGCTTTGGTAATGACAGTAAAACGGACACTACAGAGAAATAATTCCCCAACTACACGTAAAGGAGAGGTGTAAATTAAAGTAAGAACGAGAGAAAGAGGGAGTCGGAGAAAGACTGCCTCTAATGGGCTTGAAATTTTACACGTTTCATTTTCCCTGTAAGATTTGGGGCCACGCAGAGACACTAACAGTTTTGTCTCGGAGGCCCGGAGAGATTTTCTGAGAGAATTATATTCATTCTTCTCTTGGGCTTTTTTAATGATAAAACCATGTTTATCTCCGAAGCGCAACAAGGAGGTGAAAATAGCACACAAATCCATCACACGGATGAAGATCAGACTTTGATGAAGGGTGAGGGTGGCCTTGTTTTGATATCCCGGCGGGGACCTGAATGCACACCGACACAATTTTGGTGGGGATCAAAATTGAGGTCCCGTTGGCAAAAAAGCGTATTCATCGTATGGAAAAATATTTGTTGAAAGTCTAAAAATGAGAAAAGTTTTCTATGATCTTTAGGCATAGGGGGATAAAATATACAGTTTGTACAGTACAAAAATCATTATGCATATGGTCAGCCCCCACGGAGATAATAATCCAGACATGTGTGTGTGTGTGTGGATGTCAAGGGGTTTCTATGCAGTTTTTCAGAGTGTTTTTTAAGGATTGCTGGAGTCACAAAAGGAGTAAATCAGAAAATTGAAAGCGTCACGCTTCGTGTGTGTGATGTGAAATACACACTCATGTTTTCAAACGGTTCGCGCTAAATACGAGCACAAGCCACAGCGCTGCTTACATTAACAGAACCCCCCCAAAAAAAGATTTAACAGACTTATGAAAACCTCAATGGTTCCTCGAAGAATGTTTCACGTTTTTACTTCCTCAGAAAGCAGAAGTAGTTTTGTCATTTTCTCCGAACCCTCCAAGCGAAGACCCTCTGAGGAGCTTCACGTTAAGAAGAGCATCTTCACCAAAAACACAAAGAAAAAGTGGCTCTCCTTGTGTCTTCCTACCAGCACATCTTAAGTCGACTAAAGCTAAAAAACCACGATGATGCAGTGTCATCTCAGGAGAAGACGGCAACACAATTCAACAGAGTAAGAAAACATGACGTGAAGACCCGAGATATCGCAGCTCTACTGTACTTCACATCTTTCTTTTCTTTCTCGACGCCCGGAAGACTCTTCGCTTAGCATTTCTTTCAATAGCAGAGACCGCCATCTCCATTTACCTCTCTTCACCCTGCTAATGTATTTCTCTCCTGCTGGCTCGGGATTTCAGAATGAGAGTTTGTGGATACGGTAAGACGTCTCCCTGCCGTACGCAGCTGTGATCATGTGTGAGACGCTCCCTACAGGCCTGTGTCAAACACACCGTGGAGATGCGTGCGTTTATTAACCAGATGAGTTAATATAGCCGTTATATTTACAGAGTCCGGACCTTTGAGTTTGAACAGAGAAAGTGTGTGTGCGCGCACGTGTGTGAAAAGCATCATTAGAATGTGTCAGAAGTGCCCGGGGCTACACCGGCCTTACACAATGATCAATTCTGGAGAACACTGAAGACACACACACACACACCACCCGCGGCTTTAATTACCAGTGTCCGTCCCCCCGTCTAAACTCCATCTGAAGCCCAAGCAACAAAGCCTGCAGAAGGAGGCCAGAAAGAGTCGTGGAGCGTGAGAGAAGTAAAACGCTCATTAACGGATGATAATCTGCCGTCCGTGAGCGTTTGGCTATAAAGAGCCACATGTCAGTTTATTCAGAGCGACTCCGCCCACTCCATCTCTCTCTTTCACCGGACGCATGGCCGCGGGGCAGAACATGTGTCATTCCATGTAAACACGCGGTACCTGTCCCGCTGAAAGCCTCATGGCCAGAGAAATACAATGAAGCCGCTTTTCTCCATTATTTCAATGAGGCTTGATGGAAAACAAATGGAAAGTTCCTCTGGAGTCTCAGATTTTCAGAGATCTCAACCATGTCAGACACCGAGCTCAGATTTATCCGCGATCGAATGTCAATGTTGCTGAAGATCTCAATGTGGACTCAAACCATTCTCATCACATTGACCGAGATCCACATGATTGTACCTCTAAGATCGACGTTCATTTTACACTCTTATTCGATTCTCCTTTTATTTCCCCCCCGAGCAATTTTAGGAAAAACATCATTTGATTCTCAAACGAAATACTCCTTCGAATCTCTGAGCATCCGAGCAATGATATTCTTGTCTTGAAGAAATCACGTGACCCGTCTGAACACTGTCCCCAGTCATATCTAGACAAGATCAAAGAGATGTGAAGGTGGTCTTTAGATCTTTATCTAGAAGACCCTACAGAAACTGAACAGGAACATATTAAAAACTCCACATCACAGACTCCATCCAGCTCGACGTGAGTTTGTGATAAGTGGGTTGTTCGCTGAAGAGGTTTTATTTTGTGAGTTTCTGGGAGGTTTATGGCGAGCTGCTGTTATTGCAGTTGTGGTTGTGTAGGCAGGAAACACACACGTTTGGTTTCAGTCTGTTGTGAGCAAAAAGAATAAAGAAATAAAATCACGTGCCTTACTGACAGCTCGCTCGCTTTAAAAAACACTGCACATTCAAAGTCGAAATCAATCTCCTCGGGTGTACAAAAAACACAAATCAGATCGCTTTATGATCTCAGCTGTGTCTCACAGACGTGAAGAGCAAATGCTTGTGTCAAAGAAAAGATCTTCTAACACATCTCAATAACTTCTCAAACTGTGCTCGAGATGAACAATATAAACTCAAACATTTCTTCCGAACCATGTGAGGTTTGCGATCCTCGTTCATTTCAAAGACGGACGGAGACAAAGCCAAAACCTAAAGAAAAGCATTTAAATCTGAGCAACGAGTCATAATTCATAAAGTTTTCTTGTCGTGTTTTTTAGGGTATTCGGTGTGAACTCAACGTCAGATAGATATTATTTTATCGAAGCCGTTACATCATTTGACTGTTATTGCGTGGAAGGGTGTCACTTTGGTTTGAGAAGTGGGGTGGACACAATACGGGGGAAAATGTTTTTGATTTCAATCCAATCACAAGATACCTATGTTTTGAGTTGTTTGTGATTGTTTAAATGGAATAAACCATGAAACCAAAAGGCGTATTTATTGTGTAGCAAAAGTTGATGTTCTTGAAGGGGTAAATGAGAGCATTGACTGAGAAAGCGAGGAAAGCATGGCTTATAAACCTGAATCTGCGGTCGGAAGGAGACGAGCCGGATGACTTTATAAAATGCTTAACGAGATTTAAAGTTTACGCGTTTCTTCCCCGTAGGAGTCCATTATAAGGAAACATCTTAGCATAGCCTACCCAAACAAACACCACGTAAAAAAATATATATTAAAATCAAATCAAAGCCACGTGATTGAAAACATCTTTCATCTTTCTGTGTCCTTCTCGGTCCTGGTACTTCTCCGCTGCAATGCGGTTTAAAAATCATTAAAAACTAATTTGAAAGTGAGCGGGGCACAAACAAGATTTTGAAAAGCGGGGGGGACATGTCCCCCCTGTCCCCAGTTGAAATAACTCCCCTTATTACTTGACTTTGTCACCAAAGCTGGGATGGTTACTTTTAAAATGAGATTACACTACAGATTACAAAATACATGTTTAAAAAGTAATCTGTAACGTATTTCATTTTATTACACAGCTTTTGTAATTTAATCTAAGTACTTCTTTGAAATACTAATTAAACAAAGGGACCACCAAACAGAAGACTTGGCTTTCCAATGTATGAGATTTTAAACAACATCACTTTTACTGTTTTCCCTCATTGGATGCTTTAGTCCACAATTGTAAATTTATTACAATTCTAAGAAAATTCTAAGAAAAACTGTTACAATTACCTACGAAACAAGAAACTGGCAAACAATATCACAAAACATGAAAACAGTCCTTGATCATACAGGTAACAGACAACATAGATTCAAGGGTTTGTGGAAATTTGTACAAATTAGGTCAGTTTGTTTTGTGGAGTATATTAAAACTTCTAGTAAGTAAAAAGCTTTGTTCAGGACAGTACTAAATAAAACTACCATGTCATTTCTATTTTCTCAAAATGATTGAAAGTTTGAAACTTGTAGTTTATGAAGCTTCTGCAGATTGTCAGAAAGGGTGAATCACCGCTTGCTGTTTACATTAATAGCCTTGTTACAGTTTATCTAAATGTTTAAATGGATAAAAAGTCAAAGTTATCAATCTGGTAATCTGACAAACTGCAATTTTGATTCAAAGTAACTATAATGACATACACTTCCTCAAATTTTGTATATGAAATACGTAACAAAGTTACATGTATTTCATTATTCCCCGGCCCTGTCTGTCACACACTTTTACTCTCTTCAACAGTTACGTGTTCAATGTTATAGGGTTGTGAATGAATATTGTTTTTAAATAAGGTGAAGTTCAATGGCATGTGTGTAGCACGCTTGGAAATGTGTATTTGTGTGTGTGGTCACGCCGGTTCAGACTTCTTGGGTGCGCGGCTTGTCCTGCAGAAAAGTAACACATCAGCACAGAAACTCACAGTTCTCACCCGAACGCTCGAAATAACTCGCCTTGCCACAAACACGCTCTCTAAACGCTGGCGATGCATGCACAACACTTCACATTCTCTTTGGGAATTGAATGAAATTCAACCTGCAGTGGAACTGTGTTTGTCGCCCGTCAGTATTAAATCGTGCGTGTTTAGTCACGTTACAGACGTTATATCGAAGCTGCACTTGATGATGTGACCGTAAAGTCTTCTGGGGGCCTACAGGACTCGTTCCTATAAAGTTGTGCATGTTTGTGTGCTGCTGGTTGTGCCCCTGCTGTCCGTGTCCCTCACTGACACTCGAAGTTGGCATTGGAACGGCGGGCACCCACTGCTCCTCCTGGCATCACCGGAGGCCCCTCAGGGCTTGGTCAGCACCCGGGTGGGAGTATTTCCAGTCCCTAAAGAGAGAGGAGGGGGGTCCTGCACCCCGGAGAGACACCAGAGAGCCACGGTCCAGTGCAAGACAGACCCATCTGCCCTACAGAGCATGCCCACTGCACCACACACACACAATGCCACCACATGGAAACAACCAACCGTCTGGAGTTTTACACGAGAGAAGAGTCAAATCTTCTTTTGTTTGATTCTTGAACGTTCTGAAGTGATTCTTGCTTTAGGCACACGGCGCGTGCAGTTTTGGGAATTGGAAAAAATGAAATGTATTTGAGACGGCGCTCTGTTTACATACACACATTTTGTTCTTAAGACACACAGTTTTTGAGATAAACTTTAAGGTGATGTTAGTCTACTCAACTGTGTTTTTGAGACACAATGGACAGAAGTACTGAAGACTGTATAAAGTACAAACTTTGTTTGTGTAAATTGAGCACATTGAGCACACGTACGCAGGCGTATAAAGTGTATTATTATATCAGAACAACTTAAATATGTTATATCTGTAAACTTAAGTGTTGCGTTTATGCTGTATAAAATTAAAGGAATAGTTCTCTCAAACCTCTAAAGTCATCATTTATTCTCCTTCATGTGGTCGTGCATCTGTATATTTCTCATATTTCTGCGGGACACAAAAGCAGATATTTTGAGAAATGTCTGAGTGTGTTCACACAATCGAAGTCAATGGAGTTCAGTGTTGACATTCTTCAAAGTATCTTCTTTTGTGTTCTGGAGAAGAAAGAAACTGAGGATGAATAAATCTCATCGTTAGTTCGCTTCTTTCACCTCGGTAGACTCTCATGAGTGTGCATTGATTTCCTCAAGCTGAATCTACATCTTAGAAAATCTTAGAAATCGAGATAGGTGTTTCTTTTTGACTGTAACCTCTTACCCAGAACACCTCAGGAACTGTGACAAAAAGTGAAACACGCAAAGAGATTGCCAAACAGATTCGTGTGTGCGTGTGTACGTGTATATGGAGGAAGGTGTCACTATGTGGGCCGCGTGTCAACCCCTTTGCCCCTCACATTCAACAGAAGCATTTATTTATCAAAACCGAGCGCTATAAAAACATCCCATCGGACTGAAATAAGACAGCCGGCAGGCGCACCTCACTGTACTAGAAAGCCACTGAAATGCTTATAAAAATGAACATCCTCATTTTTATGGTCTGTGGTTGCATGGTTGTGTTGTGCAATTTCAGCTAATATTCACGTCTGTCTGGTACTCACCTAGGTGTAACAAACAGCACGAGAGAAAGAGGAACAATGAAAGAGAAGTGCGTTTCGGACCCTCGGTCAGCGGGCCATCACAACAGTCATAGATCCTTAAAACACAGTCCGATATTAAGAGAGAGAGTCAAACCACAACATACTCGCTCGCTGGTTGTCATGCGAGCGCACAAAGTCTCATTCAGACTGATGAAGTGCTACCGCACGGACAGAGAGGCCCAAGAATACCTCAACTGTCTTCCTATAAAACATTTTCTCTAGAGATTATCTTTCATATGACCGACACTTCCTGAAACTAAAAAGTCTCTTTAATGTCTCGATATGTCTTCTAGATATTAAAGAGATTAAAGTGAGAGCAAACCTCGAAGTCTTGTGTGTGTCTCGTGGGAAAAATATCACAAATTTTAGAGTTTGAGGAGAGATGGTAACAATGTGTCAAACTGTGCTCAGATTCATCTCGTCTGCAATCATAAGTCAATATAATAGTGAAGATCTCGACATCAACTCAAACATTTCTCAGCACATTAACTCAAATCAAGATTATTTCACCTCTACAATCTAAATTCTCTTCATGTCTTTCTCAACATTTACACTTTATTTCTCAAAAGGACAAACATCTGAGATGTATCAAACCTCTAAGCCATTACATTTTCCTCTCGGTAGTTTAATATTTAAAGTAGTGTTAAAAAGTAGTGAAATCGTGTATGGAGTGGTGTGTGTATGTTCTGTGTATGTGTAGTGTTCGGCCAGTGTGTGTGTGTGTGTGTTTAATGCAGAATAGCTTTGCAGGAGTCTTTGTAAAGATTTGCTTGAGATCTAAGATGTTGAATAGATTCAATCACTCCTTCTGTTCTCTAAACAGCTGCTAAGAGAGACCTGCCGAGAACACGCACACAGACACACACACACACACACAAGTGCACACACGCACACACCCAAACGCGCGCACCCATAAACACACGCGCACACACACTCCATTAACATGGAAAAATTAGATCAATGCTACACACACACCTACACAAAGACACGCGCACAAGTGAACGCAGACAAACGCACGCACACTGACACACACACACACACAGACTCCATTAACATGGATAAATTAGATCAATGCTACACACACACCTACACAAAGACACGCGCACAAGTGAACGCAGACAAACGCACGCACACAGACACACACACACTCCATTAACATGGATAAATTAGATCAATGCTACACACACAAACGAACGCACCTACACACACATGCACACAAGTGAACACACACACACTCCATTAACAAGCACTGGCACCTAAACACACACAAACGCACGCACGCACGCACGCACACACACACACACACACTCCATTAACAACCGCACGCACCTAAACACACACAAACGCACGCACACAGACACACACACACTGCATTAACAACCGCACGGACCTACACACACACACACACACACATGGGCACAAGTGAACACACACACACTCAATTAACAAGCTCATGCACCTAAACACACACAGACACACGCACACACTCCATTAACAAGCCCACACACTTACACACACACAAACGCACGCACACAGACAAACACACACTCCATTAACATTTAAAAATTAGATCAATGCTACACACACACACACTGAATTACTCTCTCAGTCAGCACAAAAGCCCTTTTTACCCCCTGAAAGTGAGTTCATTTACCCCTCACACACTCTCTCAGCCGAAAGAATCTTTTCTCTCTCGTTCACTTGTTTGTGAAAGATTCGTTCTTGTCCAGAACGGTTTGATCTCATAAACAAACAGCTGTGAATATCAGGAGTTAATGAAATGCTGGCGAGATTTAAAAAATGGATTTAAGACATAAAGCAGAATAGTATATTTTTTCTTAATGTCAATAAAATAAAAAAACAAGTAACATCAAATATAATAGTGAAAAGTGACTTGCCGGGTCGGCTTCAGATCAGGTTAAGGATATTTGGTTTAAGTTATTGACCCGGATTCAGATTTGTATTATTTTAATTACAATTAAAGCGGTCACATCAAGGGCACTAAAATGAATGTTCTTAACACTTTTCTTTAACTAATTCAGTGTTATATTATTTTGTACATTTAAGCTTGAAAACCTCTCATTGGCCTTAAATGATTCTTTGCATTTATGTGTTTATCATCTATACGACGATTGAACACAGTTCATCTGCAGGCAGTTTTGTCGTTCATTTAAATAAACGTCTCTGTGTGTTTATGGATATCTGGATGTTTTGGCGCTCTCGTCGTGAGGTCATCTCTCCATCATCTCTTCACGTCCTGTTTACTTCTCTTTGCTCTTTTGTGTTTCTTGTGTTGTTGTCTCTATTGTTGTGCATCACTCCCTGGCTTTCATGTGTGCTAGTTTAGTGTGACATTTCAAGAGTAAGATGATCTATATTTAAAAAAGTGCTTTAAAGCTGGGGTGGAGGGTGTTATCTGACATCTCCAGTACACAGGGTGTCAGAGCTTGTGGTTAAACTGCATTTCTTCAGACCCGAGGAAGAGACACACTTCTTGTTTTAAACTGTTCGTTTCAACTTCTGTTCACGTGTCTATTATTTATAAAGCACTTTTCCTAATGCACATTACAGAAATAAACGCAGGCCGTTCCATACAGTGTGTTCATCGTCTGAAACTGATCTTCCACTCAAAAGAGATTAAGACAAGTTTTGGGATCACACACACACAATTAAACTAATTTGACCTTTTTTAACGCTGGAATTTTACTGTGCAGGGTGTTATCGTTTCATGTAAATATTAATCCTAGCGTTTTTTTATCATAATCTCTCACTCATGAAAGAAAAGTTAGTCAAATTCAAAGAAACATAGTATCAAGACACCAAAGCGAGAGAAAGAGAGGGAGAGAGAGAGAGAGGGGTGGGGGGGGTAGAAGACAGACAGTTTTTATGAGCATGGTGTTTGTAGGGCTTTTGTGTATGTTCACAGATTGGGAGAAGGCAGAGGTGAGAAGGCCGGGGTCAGGTTCCAGCTCGACTGTGTGTGTGTGTCTCATTTGGAGAATCTCATTCGCAGCTCAACATTCAGTTGAGAAGAAATCGAACCTGTCAGAGCCTTCAGGCAGAACACAGCGAGGTGTGGAAGAATTCAGCTCTAGACAAATCACAACACACGCATGCTCACACACACACACACACACACACTGAAGAGGTCCATGCCACGCACACACACACACACACACACACACACACACACACACACTGAAGAGGTCCATATCACACACACACACACATATACTAAAGAGTTCAGTGCCACAAACACACACACACACCTACTGTAGAGGTCTGTGCCACACACACTAACCTACTCACACACACACATACTCACACACACACACACACACACACACACACACACACTAAAGAGGTCCATACCACACACGCACACACAATGTAGAGGTCCGTGCAACACACACACATATGACACACTGATAACACACACTGAAGAGGTCCGTGCCACACACACACACACACACACACACACACACACACACTGAAGAGGTCCATGCAACAAACACACAGACATATAACACACTGATAACACACACTTAAGAGGTCCGTGCCACACACACAAACACACACACACACACTGAAGAGGTCCGTGCCACACACACACACACTGAAGAGGTCCATGTAACACATACATATGACACACTGATAACACACTGAAGAGGTCCGTGTAACACACACCTACACACATACACACACACTGTTAACACACTGAAGAGGTCCGTGTAACACACACCTACACACATACACACACACTGTTAACACACTGAAGAGGTCCGTGACACACACACACACACACACACACACTGAAGAGGTCCGTGACACACACACACACACACACACACACACACACACTGAAGAGGTCCGTGTAACACACACCTACACACACACACACACTGTTAACACACTGAAGAGGTCCGTGCCACACACATACACACACACACACACACACTGTTAACACACTGAAGAGGTCCGTGTAACACACATACACACACACGCACACACACACTATTAACACACTGAAGAGGTCCGTGTAACACACACCTACACACATACACACACACTGTTAACACACTGAAGAGGTCCGTGTAACACACACCTACACACATACACACACACTGTTAACACACTGAAGAGGTCCGTGACACACACATATACACACACACACACACTGTTAACACACTGAAGAGGTCCGTGCCACACACATACACACACACTGTTAACACACTGAAGAGGTCCGTGACACACACACACACGCACACACACACACACACACTGTTAACACACTGAAGAGGTCCGTGACACACACATACACACACACACACACACACACACTGTTAACACACTGAAGAGGTCCGTGACACACACATACACACACACACACACTGATAACACACTGAAGAGGTCTGTGACACACACATACACACACACACACACTGATAACACACTGAAGAGGTCCGTGACACACACATACACACACACACACACACTGATAACACACTGAAGAGGTCCGTGACACACACATACACACACACGCACACACACACACACTGTTAACACACTGAAGAGGTCCGTGACACACACATACACACACACACACACACGCACACACACACACACTGATAACACACTGAAGAGGTCCGTGACACACACATACACACACACACACACACACACACTGTTAACACACTGAAGAGGTCCGTGACACACACATACACACACACACACACTGATAACACACTGAAGAGGTCCGTGACACACACATACACACACACTGTTAACACACTGAAGAGGTCCGTGACACACACATACACACACACACACACTGATAACACACTGAAGAGGTCCGTGACACACACATACACACACACGCACACACACACACACACACTGTTAACACACTGAAGAGGTCCGTGACACACACATACACACACACACACACACACACACTGTTAACACACTGAAGAGGTCCGTGACACACACATACACACACACACACGCACACACAAACACACACTGTTAACACACTGAAGAGGTCCGTGACACACACACATACACACACACACACACACACTGTTAACACACTGAAGAGGTCCGTGACACACACATACACACACACGCACACACACACACACTGTTAACACACTGAAGAGGTCC
The DNA here is from genome assembly GCA_008369825.1 of Triplophysa tibetana. Taxonomy (NCBI): domain Eukaryota; kingdom Metazoa; phylum Chordata; class Actinopteri; order Cypriniformes; family Nemacheilidae; genus Triplophysa; species Triplophysa tibetana. The sequence continues at coordinate 1,488,605 of CM017908.1, read as the reverse complement.
GTGACACACACATACAAACACACACACACTGTTAACACACTGAAGAGGTCCGTGACACACACATACACACACACACACACTGTTAACACACTGAAGAGGTCCGTGACACACAAATACACACACACGCACACACACACACACACACACTGTTAACACACTGAAGAGGTCCGTGACACACACATACACACACACACACACTGTTAACTAACTGAAGAGGTCCGTGTAACACACACCTACACACACACACACACTGTTAACACACTGAAGAGGTCCGTGACACACCCATACACACACACACACACTGTTAACACACTGAAGAGGTCCGTGCCACACACACTGAGAAGAAGTCTGTGCCACACACAGAGAAACACACACACTGCTAACACACACTGAAGAGGTCCATGTCACACACACACACACTGTGAAGAAGTCTGTGACACACACACACTGATAACACACTGAAGAGGTCCATGCCACACACACAGTAGAAGTCCGTGCCACACACACACACACACACATGACACAACAGACCTGGTTCCGCTTTCGGACTTTGTATCAGATCAGAATGTACAATGTCCTGTGGTGTGTGACACTCCGACAACACGAATCATCTTCACACTGTGTTATTGGCCGGCATCTGTCACATGACCTATTATCATCATCATCATTATCATCATAATCTGAATCTGAAACCAGGGTCAAAATGCCAAAACATCTAGCTGACCTTTCAGCCTCACAGCAAACGTGTGGAAGTGTTAAAATCAGACCATCACCAATTATGTCAATCAATCTCACATCTCTGTCTGTATATTTTAACATTTCAATGCTCACTGCATATTCTGACGTACGATTACACAGAGATCTGCTCCGGAAACACTGATCAACATATTTCCCAAAATTAGACCCAGAGTATCGTCTGGAAGCCTCAAAGATACCTGAACCATTTTTACACTAAAGTTTACATCACCAATACCTCAACCAATCTCTTCAGCTACTGTCATGAGTGTTTGACATCACTGACCCACAGACTGTAGTCCGTACTTTATGTCAATATATAGAAAGTTTACAATTCCCGAACAAACAAGTATGAGGAAGAATAGAAATCATTAAAATTAAAAAATATATATTTTATTTATATCAACAACAATATTTCTCTTTTATCCATAATCTAATCTTTAAGTGGTGTAGTTCACTAAATAACCAGAAATCTTTATTTATTAATCCTCTTGTCATGTCAAACATGTATGAGTTTTTCTCTTCCTATATTTTGATATTTTGAAGAATGCCGTTCATCAAGCAACACGAAACACCATTGACTTCCATTGTATGAACGCACAACTGAAACATTTCTCTAAATATCTTCCCTTGTGTTCACTGAAAAACTCTTTAAATGTACAAATACGTTTTTTCTGTAAACAACATTCACATGTAAAAGATGAAATCAGATTTTTTTAAAGCTAGTCATGTTTAACTGTGTGATGGGAGTGTAATGAAACCCTCAGCTCGCCAGTCGATACGATAGCAGGTTTACGATTGCGATTGAAAACAATATGAAACTGACACTGAAATGACAATTCATTCAATTATTTATGTAACATTGCTTATTTTGTTAAAGAATTGACAACATTCAAGAAGTGAGAACAGGTGTCGACAGAAAAGATGTGCTTTCAGACGATTCTTGAAGATAGCTACAGAATCTGCTGATCTTGAAAATCAAGATTTATTCCAACCATCTTTGTGTAAAACTGAACAGATCTGTCACAGAAAAATAAACTGAATTTAACATAAAAATATTTAATATCAAAATATATTGCTGTAGCTTTACGAAACATCCCTGTTTATGTTTTGCGATCTGCCATACTTCGATAAATTGTTACACAACAACTTACAACATGGCAATACGCCCCAGGCTTGGTTAACAATTTCAAAAATACTTTTTTTGTTTTTTTAACCCATAGATGAGACACACACAACCATTGCTTTAAATAAAGCAAGAAAATTGCCATATTTGACCCAACCATGGGCTGTTAAGAGGCAATGTTAGGTGTAAACGGGGCTTTTTGCTCATGCGCCAGACAAGATCTCCTAAAACTAACACACAGAAACTAAACAAAAAAATCACAGGTGTGTGTCAAAAGTCATTCACAACAACTTCAAACTAATCTCGACCAATCAGAATCTAGGACCAAAACTAAGACATGATAAAAATGATCAACAGGGTTGTGTGAGGGATCAATGCTGAAAGATGTTGTCATCGCTCAGCTGTATGTATCTGCTGGACAATATGCTAACACACACACACACACGTGCGCTGGGCATCAGCTTCAGTGGAAAATGTAATATCAGCAGGTGGGGTTGGTCACAGCGTGTGTATATTATTGCGGTACACAGGGATTCTGGCTAAGACACACATGCAGAAGTGACATCACACACAAACACACACACACACACACACATGCAAAGGGACTCCCACAGACCTGGCACATAAAAGCATAACAAAGTTAAAGTGTTGCCTGCCTCTCTCACCTCAAACATGTCACAGTGCCAAACACTCGCAGACGTTTCCATGCCAACGCTGAGAGTACATCAGCATGTACTGTACGAACACCTGATGTACACGACACCCAACGCATCTACAGTATTCATATTCACACACACGTCTGCGGACACTGTTCACCAGACAACAATGAAAAATACAAATGTGTGAAAAGTCGGATGTCGCATACTATTTGAGAGGTATGCAGTATGCACTTGGTATACCTTTGGGTGCTCACGGTCAGTTTGAGCATTTTTACTTCAAATATAAATACCGCAAACATTATTGGGAAGAGCTGTACAGGTGTCTTCAGCATCGCACGCACACACACACGTAATGAATGACCAGATGGGGATCTGAGCCAACTCTTTAGACGGACAGCGGGTGGTTTACAAAGGACACACACACAAAATGTAAAGTCGTCCAGAAAACGGATCAAATCTGAACCCTGATGTGTGTTTGTGCGGTGCATTCACATCTCTTAACATGTAAGGTCATGTAAGCGCGTACAATGTTTTCTTTTATCGGGGAAAGCTCATAAACGGCGAATGCAAAACCCGCTCGGCAGAGGTCGTTTTTTGCCCGATACTCTGATTTACCGGTTTTCTGTACCGGTTTATGTGAGCACATGTCTGACAGCGCAGTGGTAAAAGTCCCAAACGGAAGTAATTGTAAAATAACGTATAAAAGTCCTCTCTGGAATCATGCAGTTGGTAAAAACGTCAAAATGAAGAACTACGGTTGCATATGCAGGTACTTCTGACATGAGAAGAGATATAAAAATACAGCTTCTGACCGTTTTTCCGCTGCGTTTTTAATGACTAAACAGACAAACGACGATGACGTCACTGCACGCGAGAAACCCGGCAAGTCTCCAACTTCCGGGTTTGATGATATGAATATACACATGTGATAACAGGTTTCGTTTATGAGCAGATTTTTGATTATATATCGGTTTACTTTGTGCATGTAAACGCACTCCTTTTTAACCTATTTAGTGAACAAAAGAATTGTGAAATTATAATTGTGTAATTATTTTTGGGGGTAAGTGGTGGAAACGTCTCTTAGGCCGATGAGTGGCCAATGCATTGAGGAATGTACGGTGACGTGTGTCGTGAAAGTGGACGTAGGATGATGTTGAACTGTATGAAATGCTTCGGGAAATATAAGTATGTGTTAACTTACTGTGTGAAAACATCGTCAGATCTTCATTCATTCAATCCGTCTGAACATCAGAACAGAAGAAGAAGCTGTGTGTGTGTGTCAGCTGTCGTTGTGGATCTCCTGGTGTTTTTCTCCAGCGGTGAGTCTCATTGCACACCTGCAGGGAAGAAATCAAACACGTGTTTGACTTCAGGAGGAGATCTTTATGGTCTCTCACCTTTCTGTGCGTCTCTCTCTGGGGTCCGTGACCTTTATGAGGGGTCAAAGGCTTTGCTCTCGGGCTTTAGATGGTCACACAACACAGCTCTCTTCCAAACTTAGTGAGCTGTCTACCTAGGGAGAATGGTGAACAACAATAACCAGGCTACTGACGCAAACGCTATAAAAAATGCCAACTCAACAAAACCCTTGCAATGAAGCATTGTTTTAGGCCAAATAAACACGGTTATCATAGTAAAACCATGGTCACAACAAATGAACCGTGACTTTACTACAGTAACCATTTTGTGGTCAAACTGTGATCGGTATAAAACCAAATGAACCAATGAAAAACATGGTTACTACACTTTTGTTGTAACCAAACCACAGTGAGTTTTCAGGAAGGGATGCTGTAATGTGTCTCTGTATGATGCTGTGAGTCACAAGAGATCTCTCAGGTCTGTATGATATCATGGCTCAGCAATTTGACCACAAGCAATCCCATGATTCTTTGCGTTAAGCTCGGTTACTCTGTCTATGAAAAACTAAATAAGCCGTTTGAATCAATTCTAGTCAAGGTTGATGTAGGATATAGAAAATAAGATGTAGTTTTTGGAGTCCTTTGTACAGTAATCTAATTACACTATTGAATATCTCATTAGTAACTAGTGATGAATTACTTTTCACGTATCACATTGTACTATTCATAAGTTTATAATTTGCCTATGAAATAAAACAACTGTAACTGTGTAAATGATGTGTGACAAGAAATCCACAATAAACCAAATCTGAATTAAATTTCATCATCTTCAGCGTCGTCTAAACTTAACAGAAATGTTCTCTTGTCGTTTATCAAAAATCGCCCTGACAAAAAAATTCTAACCCAAAAAAATATTATAATAATAAACAAACGTTCTGTTCTTCATTATTCTGTTGAAAACCCGTTTCTCTAATGAACTCAACATGTTAGCAGTAGCACGATTATATTTTTTATGTCTTGATAATTTCAAACATTTAACCGTACGCCTTCAGATGATGTTTTAAACCACGAGGATGATTTCAGTCAGGTGTTTTCTTCTGCGGAGAAACATCAATTGTTTAACTTAAATAAAACTGAACATTTTGTCAGTCACATGTGAGAATGGCCTATAAGAGAAGACTATACCACTGTCACATTGTACATCTACTCTTCTGAAAATTAATATTTTGGTGTGTACCTGTGACACACACACACACCCCAGAGCTGCTTTCACAATCAAACTGCACAACCGGCAAACGCTCTTCAACAAGAGCACAAGAGAATCTAAAGGCCGGTCTGATCTTCCTCCCCAATACCTCGTTCACACCGAGAACAGATCAACCTGACAAGCTGTCCCTCCACACACACACACACACACACACACCAACAACTATCCCATTACCTAAAGATTGTGTGTGTGTGTGATGCATCATGCTGAAGGGCTTCTGCAGCGAGACAGTCTGCCTCTCCTCTCTCAGCTAAACCCTTTGACAGAGTTTTTAATTAAAACTACATTATGATTAACCAGGCAGAAGCCCCCCACCTGCCTCTCTCTCTCTCTCTCCCTGTCTGTCTTAGGGTTTCTGAGATGGTCGGATCACAGTCATGCACAAGTTTGTGAGAGTTTGGGGGATAAAAACATCATTAGCTTTATATAAAATGAATGCAAGTCTAGGAAGTGACCAACCTGATCAAATGGGAATTCTTTTGAAATCGTATGCTGAAACAAACGTCTTGGTTAAGTTACTCTGAAAAAGTACTAGTACTATTCATTACTAGTTACTTATGACACATTCAATAGTGTAATTAGATTACTGTCCAAGTATAATCTCTCCAAAAAGTCATTAGTTATTACTTTCTATGTCCTACATCGACCTTGATTAGAATAGATTCCAGCGGCTTATTTAATTCATTCAATGTAAATATATAAAATGACTACATACATTATTCTTATTAACTGACCAAAGTATACAAATGTGAGAATGATACATTAAAGCATGCATTTTAAAGTTAGACTTATAAGTTTGATGTCGTTTCCACTATTGAACACATTACACAGTATTTAGTTCAACTACATCAGAAGTAACTGTAAATAAATGACAGAAAAGATGAGAGTAATCCCTTACTTTACTTTTTCAAGGGAAAAGTAATTGAATTACAGTAGATAGTAGACACAATACTGGTGTGAGTTTACCCCATTGTTAGATTGACAGGTCGAATTAAAACTCTGGTGGTGGTACGACACACAAACACACACGCACACACACACACAATGAGGACATACCATCAAGAAAGTTTAATATCAATTGTGACCCTTATTTATAGAGAATTATCGAAAATATGAGTAAAATTATCTTCAAAATAAATGTAAATAATATTATAGTTTAGGATGTTCTTGGATATTGAAGTGTTGTGATATTTAGCTCAGTTCACACACACACGTGCACACACACATTATAATCACTGAAGCATCATTGAAGTTTGAATGTGTGAGTTTGGGTGTTTGTGTTCAGGTATGAGCATTGTGTGTTGCTATCATGTAATAGCTGTGACCTCTCAGTGAACTTCATATCAAAACACAAACACACAACGCTCAACACCTGAAAATGTCTGAATGAGCCCTAGAGTTCCTCAGTGTGTGCGTTTTGTTCAAAATATCTCAAGTAAACACACAAGCTTCACATGACAAGAGAACGTGACAGTCAGAAGTCTGGATCAGACAATTCGAGAGCCAGATCAGGTTGATACTTCGTTAAACATTTGCTGTGATCGCTTGAGAATGCATTCATTAAAATACGGCGTCTTAAAGACGAACTGCGTGATGTGTTCATCCAGAGAGAATAAAACAGATGCAGTCTTTACGGTGAGAGTTTGGACCGGAGGTGTGAATAAATGCAATCCTCCATAAGAACAGCATTCTCACACTGTCTTACACCCGATCTGACAGCACCGCTCGTGTGTGTGTGTGTGCGCCTCCAGCACAACAACGCGTCTCGCTGCCCTTCACTACAGGTACCATTTATCTCCACAAATTCATTTCTACACACCAACACACTTCTCCAGGATCCCCAACACAAATACCGATCACGTTAATCTGCATAAAGTCTTTACTTTTATTAACTATAATATTTTCTGAAAGAATTGTTTATTATTAAAACGTAACTATTTATTTAAGATTACTTTTATTTTCAATTTGTCCACTAAACAATCGACATCACGGTAGGGCTGAGCGATATTCCTACAATTTTGTACCTCGAAATCTTTCCAAATTTGGAGGGTTCTCAATACATATCTCAGAATTTTTGTGTTTGGTTTACAATCATTTTAAAGGAAGAATCCAGCAAAAATGCCTAAAGCTGTTTTTAAATCTGTATGCGAGTCTTTATTCAGCAGAACACAAAATAGGATATTTTGAGAAATGTCTTTGAGGTTTATTTTTCATACAATGGAAGTCAATGGGGTTCAGTGTTGTTTGGTAATCAGCGTTCTTTAAAATTTCTTCTTTTGTGTTCTCAAGACGAAAGAAACTGATAGAAGATTAAAATTATATTGGAATTCTCATTTCTGGGTGTACTGTTCCTTTAAAAAACACGTTTTCTGATACAACGCTCAAAATGTTTAGCCTGCAAAAATGTGACCACTTACTCTTTTTTATTAAATGAATGGATGTAAATGTTGCTTAAGCTGACAAACGGGTGACTAAACAAAACATTTTTTAGTAACTGTTTACGGAAAACTAAACCATCCCCCTATTAAACACACACTTCTTGATAACATTCGCTATAATGTCTAGCGGTACGAAACACAGCATTTTAAACAGACTTTCTATCAAATTCTACTTTCAAAATCCATCATTTTTGTCACAATCCGTTTCACGTAGAACGTTCCGTCACGCACAAGCTAAACAATGACGGCCATGCGAGCGGCCGCTGGGCTCGAGCGGGCGTTACGCCATCTCCAGCTTCAGGTTGGCACGGTTCCCTCGCCTTGCCCTTGCCCTGTCGATGCCAGCCGAAGGCACAGGGTGGCACCTCGGCCAAGCTGCCCAATGGTCCAGCTAATCATATGCATCTCTGTAGGATCTCGCCCTGTGCCAGCTCAAGACACCCCGAGACTCGCCTGCCTGGACCAGCAGACAGCACAACACACTTGAAACCTTACACCGAAAAGTAAAAAACATTTACATGCACAACGGATCGAATGAACACCTGATACTGATGTGCCACTGCCTGCCATTATTAATGCCTAAAAAAGTGTTTTCGTCTTGTTTTCAAGGACAAATATAGAAATGTTTAAATCAGGATACAAGATATTGTGTTTTCTGATGTTTTTTTTTAATAAGATTATCTGCCACTGGGGTAAGAATATGAATATTTATTTTTAAATCAATCAACACTTAATAAAACAAAACATTTTCAAATCATGTGGCTCGTTGAGGAAAACATCCACACCAATTACATTATTGTGCATCAAAGCATGTCATCGGCGACTCGTCTGAGAGCGACTGAAAACTAGTTGCGTGATGCAGGGTCAGAGGTCACTGACCCAGCCGTCTGGGGGTTAAAGGTTATGTGGAGAGACACGTGTGTTACAGGTGGATCATCTGATGAGCATCTGCTGTCTGTACAGATGAGCGACCCACAACAAAACACAGCAGGACAGAGACACCTTACGCACGAGATGTGTCACGGTGACCTCTCTCAATGTCAAGTGCATCTGAAGGATGAATTCTTGACAGTTAATGTCTGTAATATGATTTTTTTATCTCTCTCGCTGTCTGCCTGGCGTTTTTGTTTGGTCTGTTAATGTAAGCGTATGTGTCCACCGGCGCTGAGATGAGTGGGTGTGTGTTAGTGCGAGCGTTCACTTGGGAAACACGCACACAGACACGCACGCACTGGTGGTCTATCTTACACACACACAGCGACTCTGCCGTTTTACGGTCGTATTGAGCGGATTCCTTCCGCACCAGTGGACTGCGGAGTCAGAAAAAAAGAGGGATGGAATGATGAAGTGTGTCATTTGTAACACGAGCGACACGCCTGTGCCCTCTCTCTCTGCGACACTGTGTAAACTTTGATCCCCTTTGATGGGACTAACCTTTTTGTGCTACTGTGAGGCGGCACGTCTCTCTCTCTCTCTCTGTCTCACACACACACTGACGTGATGACGTGGTCCTGATGCTTTGGCATGAAGTTTTAAAAGAATCACAGCTTATAGTGATAATGCTCGTGTGCGAGAGAGATCTGCTAATGTTGTCTGTGGTGTCAGTTCAACAGTTTTTCTTACACTTTATAGTCAAATATGCTCCCATATGCGCGGATAAAACAGGATTTGTGATGGAGAACTGTACCTCTGCACGGCTGAAACGGAGGATTTGCAGGATTTGAGAAAGTGATCCGAGCAGATCTGCTGGTCCTGAACGTGACGGTTCATCTGGGTCTGAAAGAGAAAGCAGATCAGGACTCGTGACATCAGACAATCGCGGCTGAATGTTCCCCTGAGGTTCACGAGTGCACACGCCCCACATGACGGACACCCACCCTCCCCCCCACAGATGAACTTGTGCCCCCTGCCCCAGATCTGACCCCTCTTACACACACACACACACACAGGCATGCGCAACAAACACTTTATGTGCCAATGAAGCGAAAAAATAAGACATTGTATCTATTAACACACCCTGTCTGTGTGTGTGTGTCCAAGGGTGTGTGAAAGTGTTTATACTGTAAGTGTGTGTGTGAAAGTGTTTATACTGTAAGTGTGTGTGTGAAAGTGTTTATATTCTGTGAGTGTGTGTTTTTGTGTGCGCGAGTGAATGAGATATAAACAGAGTGTGTATGTGTTTGTGAGGGTGTGTAAGTATGTTTCTTTATGATGATGTGTGTGTGTGTGTGTGTGTGTGTGTGTGTGTGTGTGTGTGTGTGTGTGTGTGTGTGTGTGTGTTTTTGTGTGCGCGAGTGAGCGGGTGAATGAGATATAAACAGAGTGTGTATGTGTTTGTGAGGGTGTGTATGCATGTTTCTTTATGATGATGTGTGTGTGAGTCGTGTGTGTTTGTGTGCTGGAAGAGTTGGAAAGGTTTGGGAGGAGGGCAGCAGACGGATGAGTACACTGTTTTGGGGTGAACAGGGAGGTGAGAGAGATGGTCGTCACGGTAACAAGACGTGTGTCTGTTCAGACATGTCGAGGTGAAATCTCACGCATACACACTCATATCACACATCGATCACTCCGATTGATCTACACACTCTCTGATCAATAGAGAGGAATCTGTCTGGACATGTAGACAAGAACAAAGAGTGTGCTCTGTGTGTGTGTGTGTGTGTGTGTGTGTGTGTGTGTGTGTGTGTGTGTGTGTGTGTGTGTGTGTACGTGTGTGTGAGACATAAACCCACTGCACCGCCAAAAAACACAGAACTAATCAAATGACACATTTCTAATTGTGTGTTTTGTGAATGCGACAAAACCTGAGCTAAACGGCAGCCAAAAATGTCCATAAGAAAACAGGCTTAATAATCCGTACGTGATGCAGAATGTTTCAGATCATTTTAGGGTTAGAAGACAGAAAACATAATTCACAGGATAATTCAATCAGAAGTGGAATCGACTGTGAATATTAGTGTGCGAGTGTTTGGGCATCTTTAAACAGCATCTGACACTGGATGTGTTTCTGTAGCGAGATGAACTTGTTATCACAGGGAACCTTAATTACTGTATTTTTTCAGAATCTGAAAGCTGTGTGTGTGAATCTGTGCCCACAAACACACACACACACACACACACATGAGATGTGCTTTTGACTGCACACACACAGATGATGTGAAAATTCCTTGTAAATTATTTTTTAAAATATTCCCACTAAACAGCTTTAAAATGCATTTCTGTTTTCTGCGTTCCAGTACTCTAGATCAAATACAGAAACATTAAGGCTAAACACACTTACTTTTACAAACACTGTCAAGGTTATTCAACACTGTTACTGGAAACTAAATCAAATGGGAACAAATCAAAGAGAACAATTATTGACATGAAGCTTAAGGAGCCGTTGAGACACTTCTGCGTCTTCAAAATGTTAAAAATACAAAGAACAGCGGGGTTGGCATAAAAAAAATGTCAAGGGTTATTCATTTAAAGATTAAAGACATAACAGGAAAAAAGAAATAACTGCCAGTCTCCCGAGAATATAATTATAAATCAACATGAGTTAATGAACAGACTGTAAAAACACATCTGAAGATGTCGCAGACGCACTTACACATTCTGTAGCCACACTTTATTTTGTGCATCATTTCTCAATAGAAACTTAATTAATCAATAATACGAACAGGTTTGTCTAAACATCTCTCTCTCTCTTCACATCACATGAGTCTAGAGCATCTCTTGGTTTTCATGTTGCATATATGCATACACTGACTTCCCCCTTAGAGAATTCATTACCATACACACACACACCCGCGTTACCCGGAATATCACACACGACATTTACAGGTGTTAAAAGATACATATTAAAAATACAGCGCGAAATTCCTCTGATAAGCGAGTGTCTTCCAGCACGCTGCTTCGAAAGAGAGATAGAGAAGAGAGAGAGAGAGAAGAGAGAGAGATTCGCCCCGCGAGTCGTCTGGTTTTTTGGCCGTGTTTGTTAAAGCGAGTCGAGTCTTAAGAGAAAGTGTTAAAATATACAGCGAGAGAAAGTGAGAGAGAGTGATCAGACGCCTGCGGAGGAAGGGGGGGTGGAGAGAGGGAGAGAGAGAGAAAGAAAGAGAGAAAGAAAGACGCAAATGCACAAACACGAGATCAATCTGCTCAGGATGAAATGATTCGAAACGTTTGTAGACCTCGGAGGAGCCAAATATGTCCAGCGTGTGTGCATGAGCTCTGTTGACTTTGATTATAAATCATTTTTAACCTAAAGAAATTGAAGAATGTTGTAATGCGTCAATCTCCTTAACCATCCTTACCTTTTGCTTTCGTGAAATCGCTTTCTTCGCAAAGAATCCTCTGTCATAACTCATCTATATCTATAAAACCATTGAATGACCCCTTATTTTGGATTCCTCGTTCAAAACGCATTTCCACTAGAGAAGTAACGGTGTGAACATTTCAGATCACGGTTTTAGTGATCAACATCAGCACGGTTTGTCGGTATTATCGCGATATTATTATATGTTCTGGAAAGGTACAAAAAAAGTACTGATGTAAACCAAATTGAATATTGAGCTTATCTGTAAATGTACTTTTGTTTGATTTGCATCAAATAAATAACATTGATATTAGTAATTTCCACTAACGTCCTGACCAGACCTCGCTTACTTTCCTCCTCCAGTCTTTCCGTTCCACCACGTTCTCCGTCAGGAGCCTAATGGAGCAGAAAAGCAAACAGTGAGCGCTGAATAAACGAGAACAAGCGCTCGACAGATTCAATGCCACTTCAATATCTGTCTCTCTTGAAAGATGTGGCCCTTCCTCGAACCCTCAGCATCTCTCTCTCTATCTCCTCCCCCTCATGTTAGATCCAGGGGCCCAGAGGCGATGTTAATTAATGGCCCCGCTCACGGGCTCTGGACCAGTCTGAGCTTCAGTGTAATGAAGGGATTAAGTAGCTGTATTAAGAGCTCTTTAACCCACAGCACTTGGCCTGTATTAATGTGAATTAAAGAGCTCTTTAAACAGAATCGCGCTTTCAATTATGTCGCACAAAGACTAACATGCAGAAAGCTGTATGCGGGAGGGGGGTAAGCATCTGCCCGACGCGCCGTGGCCTGCAGCAATGACATCAGCAATCGCAGCTTTCATCGCAGGACAACCTGCATGTGCGCGTGCGAGCGTTTTCGTGTGTACGTGTTTGCACGGTTTTGTCTTTGCACCGCAATATTTATTTCTAATCTGAGTCTCAGCTAGTGTCGTAGAGACTCTGGTGTTAGTTTAAACAACAAGTCTGAAACAAAGACGCTCGCTGTGATGCTAATGACAGACTGGCACAATGACAACGAAGCGTGATCTGAGCTAATGCTAGTTCAAACACTGCAACTTAGCCTTATATCAAAGCGTATCTACTCATGTCAGTCCATTCAAGCACTTTGTGACGTTGTACATTTACAAGAGATGAGTTAGAACTAACAGAAATTGAATAATATTTAATTTAAATTCTTAAAAGAATAACTTGTAGAAAGCATGATACAGCATCTATAAAGCCGTATTAAACAATACGGTTTATCGTGATAATACATTAGCACAATGAATTCTGCAAAAACATTGTGAATATTTCAATATAGCATATGAACAATGTTGTTGATTTTTCGCTGAAATCACGGTCAAATAAGTCAAGATTCAAAATAATTAAGCGTAACCCCTGACCATGTCTCATTGATTCTGTGCCTCATCTTACTGAGATCGAGTGTAAACAAAATCTGCTTTGCGAAACATGTATAAATCTTTTGAGGAGTGGATGATTTTGAATGAAACCAGTAAATGCAAGCAACATGGCGTCAGTAATTTGCATAAAACAGTATTGCTATTGACAAATCTATTTTGCATTATATGAAGCATCATTCAATTGAATTAATAATCTTAATTTATCATGTTAACATTTTATTAAAAGGTCCAAAAGCAACTCAACACCGCGGCGTTACGTTATACCGTGGCCAAAGATATTAATATTAACAAGAAGCAACACTCCTGTTAGAATGAATGGTGAGAAATGCAACGCTCAATATGGCCGCTTTAGCAAAGCAAGTCCCGCCTTCCAGTAAAACTAGCCAATCGCCAATCAATATAGACGATTCTCTGTGGCAGGGCACTCGTGAGGCGCTTGCAAGAGTGTGCGCAGGCGCAGTAGATGAGCGACATCATAAAACGTGTTTTTTTGCACAATTTAAGCTTAGAAAACTAAAGTTATGATACAGTTCAAGTCATGTTTAATTATTGGTTGGAAATATGCTATTTAATTCTAATCAAGTTTAGAAATATCTGGCTTCCCCATTCAAGTTTTTTTGACACTACAACAAACGATAATAATAAACACTTATAACAAGACATCCAAATGAAAAACAATAAAAATGAACTTAAAAGGGAAAATCAAGATTACATTTTAAATCACATTTAAATTAAATATAGATATTAATAACAATTACGGAAAAAAAACCATCATGATAATATTCCAGAGATAGCATATTTAAATTATCCAATTAAGCTTTTTAGCAAATACTGTCTCTTTGCATTTCTTTAATATTAGCAAATTGGAGATAATCCAAATATAAGTGGAAATCTATCATAAACGCCTTCCCCAAATCAAGTGGATGGGACTGTGGACTTGTTTTGACGTAAATAGCTGCCCAGGGCCGTCAATACATGCCGCTGAGTGGTACGACTTCACTAAACTGACTTCGACCGTGACAAAAGTCGTAGCAATTAACGCAAGATAAAAAACTGGCTACTATAAAGTAAAAAAATCATCAATTTTCAGTCCACACCACAACAATAATGACAATGCTACAGAAGAACAATAATTCACTTGATTCACTTTCCAAATGATTTTTACCAGTTAATGAAGGATAAAACATCAAAAGCTAATAAAAAATATATTCAAAACTTAAAGAGCTGACGCTTTTCAAATGTAAAACCTCAGAGCATCTGTTGGTGCAGATGTAAGTACAGTTCATTTACAGTTTTCTTTCCGGATGTCAATGATTGTAACGCTACCTGAAAAAGACAATTATAAAGACGATCTCTCCAGCAGCTCATTCTCTGAATACATTTAATGTTGTGTGTCCCTTCCAGGGTTTGTAACTTGTTCACCAGAGTTTGTATACAGCGCATGTATGTGGGTGTGTGTTGATGAAAACTGTTTTCTGATCTGTACTAGTACAACAAACAATGGCACCTGGTTGCAAAATAAGTTTTAATGCTAATCCTACTACAAGAATACAAGCACAGAAGCGACGAAGTACATTTAAGCGTTCTGTTCAACGACAGTCATCCCGTACTAAATCTAGATCTGATGCAGACAATACTTTTATTCATCCATGTTTATTAAACCCAATCAATTATATTTATTCAAATCTGGTCATAAATTGCTCAACAAACGGTGAATCTTTAAAACGACCGTGTTTCACAGGCATCCATATGCACGGTTTACACACACACACAGAGACACACAAATAGTGAAATCTATTTTCTAAGTTGATCTCCCGAGATGCCGCAGAGCGCAAAGAAGGTGTCGTGCCAGCTCCCCTACCGAACAATACTTCCATTGTTCACTTTGGTAAAGCAAGCTGTCACGGAGGCACGCTTCCCTCTTGTCTCTTTTTATCGCCCACCATTCGTTTGTTGGTGAGGCGATGAGGGCCCAATGTGGCCCCAGTGGGGGGCCAAAAACGTTGCGCGTGGCAGCGCCCTAAATTTAGACGTCGCCAACCATGTTTTTTTTCAACTCTGCGTTCGGACGCAGTTTCGGACATAACGAGGCGCGACCGCCGGCCGTCGTAGGACATTCCTCCGAGCCGTTAACTGCGATTTATCTGGTGCGTATTATAATTCTCTCGTTTCTCTGTGCGTTTAACAATAGGCATGTTTCACACTTAGAGAAAGGGGTTGGAAAGTGTTAATGAGCCCGCGGATCTCAGGACGAACCACTCCGTGCTTAGACACACACACGGGCGCACGCTAATCCCTATCATTAATCCAAACCTTTCGTCTTCACCAGGAGACCTCAGAGAAAGTGGCAGTGGTCACAAACACACTTAACCCGTATTTTCAGTATTCAGAAAAAGTGTGAAGTAAACAGAGCAGGCATGTTAAAAACAACACGACCAGTCAAGAAGACCGGCAATGGTTCGACTTCACTGCATTGCCATTGAAAATGCCAAGATCACCGAGAACAACTTCCTCTACGAAATGCGCACTAGAGACATGGCGAGCCATGATAAATCCCAGCGATGCCAAGATGAATTCTGACACCTCCAGTCGCAAAAAATACCTCCCCCATCATAAGCCATTACCGTACGCCGCACGAAAGGCTCGGAAAACATCTTTAAAGGCTCTCGTGCGGTTGAGTCAATTAAGCTAACGCTAAGCCGGACTCGTGATTCCTGTCAGGACGCCGCGGTGCGATATGCGCCCCGCTCAACTCGATTTAGATGGAAGGCACCGTGCTGAACCTCCCTTCTGGCCGAGGCGAAAGCAGACACCATGAGACCCATCAGACTCCATTAGGGTCTAGCACGCTAGCATTTCACCGCTAGCCCCTGGGCCTCCCAGAGGGAGGGGCTTGTGAGGATGATTGACAGCTGACAGTAGGGAAGGTGAGTTGGAATAAGAGGCTTACGCTTCAGAAGAGGAGATGGCCAGATGAGGGCTGACACCGAGACGCGGGCAGTAAGATCTGCGTTCGCGTCTTCATTACACACTCCAGTAATACTGTCACTCACGCTAGCGATCACAGGACCGTGGAGGGCGATACGCTCGTGCATGTGGCGACTGTGCTTCCAGGAGCAAACCAAAAACTCATGACACTGAAAGGAAGTAAACACATACAGGATGATTTATGTACTGTACGTTTGGTCGGTTTATTATGTTAAAATGTGATGTATTTACAGTGAAATAATCCACGCTGGAGCAAAATGAATGGAGAGATGTGTTGCGAGAAGACAGTCGAGAGGTGACCACAAACCCTTCAGCAAACACCAACAACATGACACCTCCAGCAGCATGAGGAATCCCCCAGCATGCACCTCACATATATCAGCACTCACGCTCGCCCCCTCCCTCCTCTTCCTCTTCATGAGCTGTCATTAAGATTCGAGCCTCAGTTAGGTGTTAAACCACACAACTTTCCCTCTCTATCGGTCAATTCTTTCCTCTATTAATATCGACGTGAGTGACAGGCTAAAGATCATGATGGACAGATGTCAAAACTATTGTTATAATCTACAAAAGCAAAACGCTCTGTTGAAGTGGAAATGAGGGAGCTAAACTTCACAGAAACAAGCTGGTCGGCGTTTATTGGTTTTGCTCTTCATGAGGGAACTCATGTCCTGATGTACCACACTTCAACTTTAGTGACCACTACATTCATGTTAAATTCACAATATATGTTTATGTAGTGGAGTATGCGAGGCGAGACCGTGGTTCGAGGCCGGTAAGTAATTGTTAATTAGCGCCAGTGGTGCGCACACCGGCCTCGCATCACGTAGGAGATTGGAGCATATAAAAGGAACACGCGACCGGACCGTCGAGGAGAGAGGACCGGGCCCGAGCTTGTGTTTGTATTGTTTTATTTGCCGGCCGTCGTCCGTGAGGGGCGGCCGGCTGTCTTTTTATGTTTATGTTGTTTGTTAGCCGGCGGTCGTCCGTGAGGGGCCGTCGGCTGTTATATTATTTATTAAATGTTTTTGAATGTCTTCCGGTTCCCGACTCCTTTCTTCCCATACATAGCGAACTTGTTACATTGGTGCCGAAACCCGGGAGGAAGGAGAGACATGCTGTCGGAGAGTCCTCGCCGCCGAGGGACCTCGCGGTGCCGGAGAGTTCGGGCAGCGCGGACGAAGGGCGTCCGCCAGTGGCTGCCCGAAGCGGTGGCTCTGGGGAAACGGAAGTGCAAGTTGTGGCCACCGTCAAAGCCTCGGTGGAACGGCGACCTGTGCTGCCGCGCCCTTGGGTCGAGGTGGGGTGGCTAACGTCCAAGCGGGAGCGGGTGAGTTGCCGCCGTCCGCCAGAGGCCGGAGCCTGCGTCCGTCCCCCGAGGGGGAGGAGCAGGGGGCGGGAGTGCCGAGTGGGCCACCGCCTGCCAGTGGCCGGAGCCTGCGTCCGTCCGCCCAAGGGGGAGGAGCAGGGGACGGGGATCTCGCCCCGACTCCCCGATAAAGGAGGAGCCACCGCCGGCCGCCAGGGGGCGGACGGTCGAGCCGTCCACCGAGGGCCCAGGGCCACCGCAAGGCACCGCGAAGGAGAGTACTCCGGTTGGTTGAGGAACGAGCGGCAGCATGTCAGGGAACCGGACTATAATTTTTTTTTCTTTCCTCTCTCCCCTCTCTCTTTCCGGTCGCTCCGAGGGCTCCCGTCTCCGTTGTCTCGTCTCGTCGCTGCATACCCCCGCCCCACCCCCCCCGAGGGAGGGGGAGGGAGCATGCACAGTCGCGGGGGTACCCCCCGGCCTGTGAGGGGCGATGGGGGTATGTAGTGGAGTATGCGAGGCGAGACCGTGGTTCGAGGCCGGTAAGTAATTGTTAATTAGCGCCAGTGGTGCGCACACCGGCCTCGCATCACGTAGGAGATTGGAGCATATAAAAGGAACACGCGACCGGACCGTCGAGGAGAGAGGACCGGGCCCGAGCTTGTGTTTGTATTGTTTTAATGTTTTATTTGCCGGCCGTCGTCCGTGAGGGGCGGCCGGCTGTCTTTTTATGTTTATGTTGTTTGTTAGCCGGCGGTCGTCCGTGAGGGGCCGTCGGCTGTTATATTATTTATTAAATGTTTTTGAATGTCTTCCGGTTCCCGACTCCTTTCTTCCCATACATAGCGAACTTGTTACAGTTTACAAACCAGGCAACATTATAATAAAAATAACTACTTGTCAACCATTTCTATTCAAGATTTTAAAATGCATTATATTTCTTATTAAATAGATCATTTTATCACATTATTTTATAAAGACCACACTCACCACAGATATTTATAGCTGATAATACATTTTAGAAATGAACATAACTAAAAATAAATCACTCTAATAAAGCAGACGTGAGCGTGTTTGTGTGTGTCTCTGTGTAAGAGTGTGTGTGTATGTGAGAGAGAAAGAGTCAATAAAAGAGAAAACAATGAGTCCGCCCTGACTTCATGCTTCCAATATGTCTACATAACATTATATTATTATATCCCTTTATTCTGCTACTAAAATGTTTATTTTGCTTTTGTTAATCTTTGTTTAAACTACACTCTATTTTCTGTTTTATTTATATATATTATAAACCACTTTAAGTTGCAATACATTCACGACACTTTATTTTATTTTATTACTATAATTATCTCCCTTTTCATTGTTTATGTACTCGCACTATTTGTACACAGCACAGCTCCAATTGCTTTGGCAATACGATTGTATTATTCATGTCAATAAAGCATACTTAAATGGAAAATTGAAAGTATGTGTGTCTATCTAAGTGTGTGTTTGTGTGGGAGGGGTAAACCCTACGGTATGGGGATAAATGTCCCCACAATGATGGGACTATCAAAAATCCCTTTTCTTGTGGGGACATTTTTAGGACCCCATGAGGAAACAAGCTTAATAATCATACAGATTTTTTTTTTTTAAAAGAGCAGAAAGTTTTGTGTGAATGCTAGGTTAAGGGGGGATAGGGGTAGGGAATATGATATACAGTTTCTAAAGTATAAAAACCATTGCGTCTATCGGATGTCCCCATCAAAAATGGAAACCCAACATGTGTGTGTGTGTCTATGTAAGAGTGTGTGTGTGTGTGTATGTATGTATGTGCCTTAGTGTGTTAGAGCATATGTAAGTGTGTGTATGTGTGTGTCAATGAAAGAGTGTGTGTATCATGTAAGAGTGTGTGTATGTATGTGTCTTAGTGTGTGCAAGCATGTAAATGTATGTATATGTGTGTGTGTGTGTGATAGAGAGAGAGAGAGTGTGTCTCTATGTAGGTGTGTGTGTGTGTCTATTTAAGAGTGTGTGTATTCATGTGTCTTAGTGTGTAAGAGCATGTGAATGTGTGTATATGTGTGTGTGTGTGTGAGAGAGAGAGAGAGAATGTGTCTCTATGTAAGTGTTTGTGTGTATCATGTAAGAGTGTGTGTGTGTATGTGTCTTAGTGTGTGCAATGCATGTAAATGTATGTATATGTGTGTGTGTGTGTGATAGAGAGAGAGAGAGTGTGTCTCTATGTAGGTGTGTGTGTGTGTCTATTTAAGAGTGTGTGTATTCATGTGTCTTAGTGTGTAAGAGCATGTGAATGTGTGTATATGTGTGTGTGTGTGTGAGAGAGAGAGAGAGAATGTGTCTCTATGTAAGTGTTTGTGTGTATCATGTAAGAGTGTGTGTGTGTATGTGTCTTAGTGTGTGCAAGCATGTGAATGTATGTATATGTGTGTGTGTGTGATAGAGAGAGAGAGTGTGTCTCTATGTACGTGTGCGTGCCTATTTAAGAGTGTGTGTATTCATGTGTCTTAGTGTGTAAGAGCATGTGAATGTGTGTATGTGTGTGTGTGTGTGTGTGTGTGAGAGAGAGAGAGAGAGAGAGAATGTATCTCTATGTAAGTGTGTGTGTGTCTATCTAAGAGTGTGTGCATGAATGTGTCTTAGTGTGTGAGAGCATGTGTGCATGTGAATGTATATGTGTGTTTTCGTGTGTGTGTGTGTGTGTGTGTGAGAGAGAGAGAGAGAGAGAGAGAGAGAGAGAATGTGTCTCTACGTAAGTGTTTGAGTGTGTCTATGTAAGAGTGTGTGTATGTATGTGTCTTTGTGTTTGTGAGCACGTGTGCATGCGAATGTACAGTATGTGCACGTGAGAGAGAAAGCATGTGTGTCTATGTAAGTTTGTGTGTGTGTCTTTATGCAAGTGTGTGTCTTTATGCAAGTGTGTGACTATGTAAACAAATCTATTTAAGTGTGTTTGTAAGATGTACAACCATCTCTATATATGCCATGTGTGTTTGAATGAGAGTGTTTCTTTAATCAAGTGTGTCTCATTGTGCCTGTGAGAGGGTGTACGTCTATCTTAGTGTGCGCATGTTTATGTACGTTTGTTAGAGAGTGTGTCTCTATGTCTGTTCATATGAGAGAGCGTGTACATCTCTTTGTAAGCGTGTGTTTGTGATAATGTGTATGTCTATGTTAGTGTGTATGAGAGTGTATCTCTATGTGTGTGTGTGTGTGTGTGTTTGCATCTCTATGTACGTGTGTGTTGAAATGGCAGATCAGATCAGGAGGTGATAATGAGCTTCAGTCATAGTGAGTGAGTGAGTGAGTGAGCGAGCGAGTTCTGTCACTCATTCTGCCCGTCACAAGATCTGAACGGCCAAATGAGAAAGATCAAGCGGCTGTTGTGAGCAGACGGGCACCCAGACCGCACTGATGTCACATCCTGTGGCCCCCGGCCCTGTCATATGACTCAAACCCCCTACTGAGGGCCCAAGAGGTCCCACAGTATGAACAAACACCAAAATACAACATTCACGGGAACATACAAATACATGTGCATGCACACAACTACAATACATTTAACAAGTAACAATCTAAAAAACTCTCAAAAAAGCAAAAAATTCACACACTACACACAAACTTATAACTATAAGAGAAATTTTTTTTGAAAACACAATTACTGTAATAACATTGTATGTTATAAAAAAGCATCATCATTTTATTTACACTTAATTTGTACATTTATTCCTTTAAAAAATGGAAACAAGAATTTGTGTGTGATAATACCAAATATACATCATTGCTGCATTAACAACTCCATTTGAGACAAGCGAACAAAACCCAAACACATTTACACAGGTGAACACAACACACGTAAACTTCTTAAACGCATCCGTGACCAAGTTCAAGCACACATTTATTTACATATATTTACGTCTGCTGCATTTAACATGACTTGAATAAAAGTTTTGACGTTTACCTTCTGCCTCCGGCTCCAGAAGAATCGAGAAGATCGTGAAGTCATCCATCATCCCCTGAATCTCATGAGAAAAAACAAATGCATTCTGTTAGAATAAGTAGAATATAACCATGCGTCGCACACAGCCGATGTCATGCAAGCGCTTGTAAGTGATGTCCTGTGACAACTGATAAATCTTTGATAATTATATTATTATATAAATGGCCTGTCCTTTATTTGATATAGTGTCAGTGGTGTCACGAGTTCAAACACACAGTGATAATCGCATTACTGGAAAGCTTGAAAGCAAACATAACATGACATGAGTCTAGAAACTTTAACTCAAAGTGTGTGTCAATCATTTACACAAACTTAAGTCCCTTTACAGATACATTAGAAAAAAATCATTCGAGATCTGTTACGCATATAATTGTGTATTTCTCTCTCTCTCTATCAAGTGCGCAGAAGAAATCGGCGCTCATTATGGACTCTGGAGATGTGTCTATTCATTAGCTTCAAAAGGGTGTCATGCACATGAATTATGCTAACAGGATCTAATTAGCAGATGCAAATGAGGTTAGTCAAAATCGTAGAGAAAAGACAGAAGAAAAGCTCCATGGGATAGTTGGAGCGCCATGGCTCACGACCGCCCCCACGCTGGGCACCAAATGTGATGGTTCGCCCCTGCTGCTCTCCCTTACAGGAGACAGGACCGAACCATAAACATGGACGGAGGGGAGCGAGCGCAAACTCTTGGAAAGTCCACGCCGGGAAACTCTGCGCGAGGCCGCCGGCGGACGTTTTCCTGTCCCGGAGCCGCCGCGCCTCCCGGAACATTTCGCAGCGGCTGATGGAACTCCGGAATCCGGATGCGAGAGAGCTCACCAATGGCAGCCGCCCACCAGTGCCTGCCATTATGACATCAGTGGGCCCGGCTCCAGGCTGCTGGCACGGGACCGGAGAGCTGCTTGCCTTCTGGCCTGCCCAGGATGGGTGCGGGCTGGCGACGGGGCCAGGGTCAAAGCCCTCTCCGGCCGAGAGTGAAGTTACGCTGACATGGAGGTCGGGGGACCGGAGGGGGGGTGCGTTTGACCCCCGGTTGGGAACGTTGCGGAACGGAACGAGCGCGGTGACCGTAGATAAATGCACGCGGCGAGGAGAGCGAGACCGCGGCTACCCTTCCTGTGACCGACAGGGCCGAGAAAGCATGCCAGGGTGTGTGCGGGCGCGTGTGTGTGTGGCCGTCATCGTTGAGTGAGCGCGGCGTGTGTGTGCTGTGCCAGGTTACCACATGAAGGTGAAATCAGTAATGCAGCACACACACACACACACACACTGGACAAATAACCTCAGTGAGAGCTCAGGTCTGTTGTGGATGAGTAAAACTGCAACTTTAGCACAATGACATCATTACGACAACACAAAACATAAACTCAATGTAATGACAGCACAAACCTCATGACGTGACAATACTAATAAAACAAAACACTATCCAGCACGAATCTGTTAAAACCCCAACAAACACATGTGAACCTTTAGATCAATATCTCAATCCCCAAATCCAACTATTTCCAAAAAAAAATAAACTCATTGCATCATCGTTATTCTTCCCACAACTGTTCTTAACCTCATTTTATTTTTTGACTAGTTGCATTTTTATGAAAAAAAAAAGTTTTTTTTACTGCTTGTTTGGTTATTAAAAACAAAACAATTACTGTTTTACATTTTATGTTTCTTACATTTTCCATTGTTGAACTATTTTGTGGTTTTGATGCAATGCAATTTTAATTCTTCTATCATTTCAAACCTATGTGAGTTCCTTTACATTTCTTCACATAAGCAGACGCTTTTATCCAAAGCGACTTACAAGTAGGACAGCATATAAACATTTGTCAACAAGCTTCACAGTACCGTTAGTTTACAAGGCCATGCTACTAGGAGGATAAAGCTGGAGTAAGCAAAGGAGAGAATATACAACAACAACAAAATGTTGTTCTTCTCCAAAACAAAAAAGAAGATATTTTGAAGAAAGTTAACACTGAACCCCATTGACTTCCATTGTGTGAACACAAAACCGCAGAGACATTTCTCAAAATATCTTCTTTTGTGTTCCAACAAAGATAGGGTCGCATACAGCTTAACAAACAGATGAGAGAGAATGAATAATGACAGAATTTCTATTTCTAGTTGAACTGCCACTTACAATAGACGCATTCATCAGTAAGACTCATGCATCTTAAAGAAGACAGGTGAACTTGTGGTGTTTGCAGATGCAGTCGTGATGTGATGTGGGTGGGTGTCAGGGAGTTCCTCTGGGGTCACTAAAAGGCTCTGAATGGTTGCTTGAGTGTTGTTGGTGGTTGATAACTGATTAAAAGATTACAAAGTAAAAAGGATAACGGTATCTTTTATCAGAAACATGAGATCAACTAACAATAAACAATACCTACATCATTCATCTCTACATATACACATACAAACGCTGCCACCATGTTACTTCAATGGTAATAAGGGTCTCACAATATACAGATACTGCCAATAAGCGCAGCATAAAAAAGTAAGTTTTGATTTTGTGTTAATTCAAAACATATCGTAATATTGTAAACTATTCAAAATTGAGCCCTAAGAGTCACAAAGTCTCTGCATCTCTACACCAAATAACAGATAAAACACAAAATAAATCAAATGAAAGATGAGTTTCACGGATGGCTTTGCTTCTTTTTTTTTGAAAACATCTCAATAAATACTTTGGTGATATTGTTACCGAGAATTTTTGTGTCCACAATAACCATGCGGTGAAACTCTAATGTTGTGACGGCTCTAACTGCTACAAAGAACAATGATGTAAATAAAAGTTTTACTTTTATTAGTTGTCTATACCGAACAAATCACCACTATAAACCTCAGACTTTATTTTGATCTCGCTGAACAGGTATTAACTGCAGAGCATCAAAACCACAGAAGATCATCATAAAGACTAGAAATGTAAACATGTCCTGTTTCAGGGAATGAGTCACTCCTTGGGTGGTGATTTCTGGTCACCCACACACCTCCAGAACACACCAACACAGGTGAACCCACCCCAACACATCACTTGACATAAATGTCATCTAACCATTGGCGCTTACCCTGCACCGCTACATCTGCTCGAGCGAACACACACACACAACATTGCACACGCATGCACCTGCATCCCTTTTTCCATTTCTCTATTCACACTGAGCTACGGTGAATGTAAACACTATAACAACATTTAAACCCAGTAATAATGTGTGCACCCTCTAGTGTACAAGCAGCACAATGCTAGTACACAATCACTTGTGGTGATGTTACATCATACGTTCATCATATATAAATCACTGAATGCACTTTACACTCTCAGGTCGCTCCTGCAACACACCTGTTCCGTACAACATGTTTTACAGCAGCGGGAAGAATCCAACAAACTCCGTTCATGAAACCAGAGCGAAGTCATCAATCCCACGATCCACCTCAGAGCTGTTTGCTCACAACATGCAAACAGACATTTTTGTTCCTTTGTTGCATGAAGCAGATGAATGTAACATTATTAATTTCTTCAACACGTTCCCTGCAATCCCACAATCCATCTTGAGAGCGTAACGCGGCCTCCATCGAAATGAATTTAGACCCTCGCTTAATGCGCTGTCAGTGCATGCAGAGCATCGTCCCAATAAAAACACTCAAACACTCTCAAATATAAATACAGACCGCGTCAAAATCGATCAAGTTTTCACTCTTATGTTATGTCAAACCTCTGTGAGGTTTCTTTTATCTGCAGAACACAAAAGAAGATATTTTGAAGAACGTTGATAACCAGACAACATTTCCCCCCATTGACTTTTATCGTATGAACCACTGAGACATTTCTCAAAATATCTTCTTTTGTTTTCCACTAAGATACACAGTTTTGGAAACAAAACGAGGACGAATAAATCCAGATGAACTAACTATCACTTTTAAAAGATGGCTGTTTGCTGAACCTTCAAATCTGCAAAACATCATCAAAGGGCCTTTATTTTTATAAGAGGTGTGTGGGTGTGTTTGGGTACTTGAGAGAAGCCTTTGTGATTCTGATGGCTGGCGTCTGGGACGGGCCCTCTTGGCAAACTCGGCACGTCTTGATGCATCTGTGATGAATAAGAATCAGTCCTGTGCAGCAGAAGCATCAATCAGCTCAGAATCACACTTTCAGGCCTCCGCCCGCGCGAGGGGGAGTCCTCCATGAGGTCAGCAAGCATCTAAACCTCAGAGTGGGAGGTGTAAAGACAAACGGGCAACAAAAAGAAAGAGAAAGAGATACACGGAGACAGAGAGATGATACATGGGGTGGGTGGGTTACTGTGGGCTGCACTGAACACCACAAATCTGTGCTTTCATTTTCACTCTCAGTGTTCACACACACATTCATGACTTCTGATGCACATACATGAACATAGAAACACACACATGCTACATTTACAGAATGGTATTCGCCTGCTGCCGTTGATGCAAAGAAATGGACTTTCCTTAAATCTTATGATGTCATTTCTTGTAGGTTCCCACATACTGTAGTAAACTTTTGTATGTAAACGTCCTCGATACTATAGTGTTTTTTAGTCTTACCATAGTAAATATTAACAAGGAATATTGTAGCATACATGAACAAAGTGTAGTATTTGCTTTCTTATACCACAGTATACTACAGTAAAGATTAAAGTATACAACAGTCTTAACCAAAGTTTATTGACTTACTATAGTAATACTATGGAATATAAAAGTATACATTCTCAAAGTGTAGTATTTACTTAAATATATCACAGTATACTACAGTAAAGATTAAAGTATACTATAGCGTTGCTACAGTTTATCGACTTAGTACAATAATACAGAATACTATAGTAAACATTCACAAAG
The DNA here is from genome assembly GCA_008369825.1 of Triplophysa tibetana. Lineage (NCBI taxonomy): Eukaryota > Metazoa > Chordata > Actinopteri > Cypriniformes > Nemacheilidae > Triplophysa > Triplophysa tibetana. The sequence goes on along the minus strand of CM017908.1, from coordinate 1,462,159 downwards.
TGTAGTATTTACTTTGAATTTACCACAGTATGCTATAATAAATATTAAAGTAAATTACAGTATTTACTACAGTATACCAACTAACTATAGTAGCTATTCCATAGAATTCCATAGAATTCCATACGTATACATTCATAACTGTAGTATTTACTTAAATATTTACTATAGTATGCTGTGGAATATTAAAGTATACTACGGTCTTGATCAAAGTTTATCGACTTACTATAGTAATACTACGGAATATAAAAGTATGCATTCTCAAAGTGTAGTATTTGAAGTATACTACAGTGTTTACTACAGTTGGTCAACTCACTGTGCGGTAGTCAATATTCTAGAATACTCTTGTATACATTCACAAAGTGTAGTATTAACTTTTATATACCTGTCACGATATGGTCACGATATTTCAACTCTCGGGTCACCATAGATCACATTCCCCCGAGTTTTGACTATTGGACTTCATCCCCATAATCTTTTGGACCTGATCACTATTACCGGGACTATATATTCAATGACTCAACTCTCCCTCTTTGCAAAGTCTTTAAAGTATAGATTCACAAAGTGTAGTATTTACTTAAATACACCACAGTATACTACGGTTTTCTATAGTAAATATTAAAGGATTTTTATTTACTTTCTTTTCTTTACTATACTAAATATTGAAGGACTTATCAATGAACAAAATGAATACATTGAACGGTCCTTCTAGGTCTAGTCATCTATTTATCATATTTACTATTTATTAAAAAAAATTAAGAAAAAATGTGTCCTGTCTGACCCACCTAAATTATAATGTTCTGGATAATCCCAGCGTCTCTCGAATACTCTTGGCTGTTGATACATGTGTGTGTTAATACCTGTTCGTCTCTCTCTCTATGTGCATGGGAGAACACACGTGTGTGTGTTGCCGTGCGTTTAAAAACACGTGTGGTTTGTGGATGAAGGAGAATCTGGGGGTTGCTACACAACAGATTTGTATTGGAGGAAAAAAAGAATATTAACACCAGGTCTGAGTCCAAACTGGGCCGGCTGTTTCTAGACTGAGAGGTCCAAATTCCTCCAAGCCAAGACCTCTCTCTCTCTCTCTCTCAGGCAGAATGTTCAGGGGGATCTGGACTCCCGTCATGGCTAACCTAGAAGCACAGAAGGAAACACAAACACCCAACAGACGATCCACAGAAACACACTCCTGTCATGTGCTGATGGAATTTCCCCGCAGCAGCTGATCCGAGAACAGTTTGGAGGTTTCTGGTGCCTGTGGGTCAACGATAAGTTTAGAGGCCTTTTGAAATTCTTCTGAAACAAGCTGGGAAATCTGAAAGGGAATCTGTCGAGTTTTTGTGAGGTTTCTATTTCAAATTGTTCCATTATTTTTTTCAAGAGTGTAATGATCGTGATGTTGAAAATCTTCCCTGAATCTTTAAACATTACACACACTGATGAGAATCTCAGGGATGCAGGTGATGCCTCTCTGTGTTGTGTGTGTGTGTTGTTTTGAAGGGGGGGCTGGGGTCTGTTTATCAGGAGAGCCTGCTGTCATCAGGCCTGTTGGGTGTGTATTACTGGCTGCTGGAGACCCATCTGATGAGCGTCTGATACTGATCTGAGTCCAGTCGACAGGCGGACCGTCCAGACTGTTTTACACCATTTCAGATAAATACACAGACCTCTTCTGGCCTGCACCTTCAATATTGAGCCTCCTCATCAAAGATCAGCACTCTGCCAAGTAAAACAGGCCTGCAACAAAGAGCTGAAGAATTGAATGTGAGGCACAATATAAATATTTCCACGGATAATCCATACCTACTTTATGTTCACAACAAATGATGTGGGACGTTATATATTTTGCGCGTAAAACTGGATTTGGGAAGAATGCAGCACGTGTCTTAAATTCAACTATTTAAATTAACATCTTACATCCCTTTAAGCGGTGAAATGGTGAGACGTTGATTTTGTATCTAGAGAACGAAAGTGGATGACAGACAGATAGACAGACAGGTCGTGTGATTTCTCTTTCTCTCTGTGAGGTCAGATTAAAAGCACTAAACATGTCAACATAAGCAGCGTATGCCTGAGTAAACTGAAAGTGTGTGTGTTGTGTGTCATTATAGAGAAAGGTGTAAAAACCTCTGACTCACAGAGACGTCTGCACACGGCTGCTCCTGCACTGAACTGCAGCGGAAAACTGCGTCTGCTGAAGGAACAGAGAGACCAAATGCAGTTTGTGAGTCAGAGTAGAAGTGATAAAAGCCCTGCTTGTTCCAGAGTAACACACTCGTGGGCCGTCTGCGGCCGGCGCACAGGAGTCACCGCGTGAACCCTCTAAAGTGCACGGGCGACCCGTCCTCCACACACACACACAGGGATAACATTAAATACACTGCCAAATAGCACATTATTCTCAAAGAAACACACACATTTTAGTCTTGACAATATTTTAAGAATAAGCTTCTGTTGGATTAGCAACAACCCTCGCAGAAGCGTGAAGTATACCACCGAAACACACTGCACGCTTTACTGTATCCCACAATGTGACGCACCAGACTCGACCTTTCGTTTTCAGTGTGACACGTGATATATTATTGTGGCATTTCAAACTGCAACATATAAGTGTTTGCTACTCAAAAATGTGGAATAATGATGCTGAATAACCAATCACAAACCTTCACTTGAATCTCTCGTCTTTAGTCTCAAGGTTCTGAGATCTTTGAATAATCTCGCAGGCGTCTCCTCTAGAGATCTCAAGCACTCTCAGTATGAACTCAAACAATTCTCCACACATTCATCAGATCTGACAGCTCTGTTATTTTCTTTTAAATCAGACATTTTTATTTCTCCCAAGGAATTAAGACAAAGTCTATACTTCAAAAAGTATGTGACAATCTATTTTAGTGTTTGATTTTAAAGCAACAGCACTAGAAAAACGACAGCCTAAACACCTAAGTTTTTTGTTAAACAGTAAGCTTTCAATTTTATAGTACTAACACAACCAGAAACACACACACACACATCTTCCCGGCTCTTCTTACCAAACATGTATCTCCGGTCCACGCTGTCAAACTTTTAGCACCTGCCATCCTACAGCCCCGGTCGATATGCGAGTAGATATCGGAGGCGAGAAATGGGTCACTGGCAGGCCGTGATCAGACCCTGCTCGGGTCAGTCAGAGGTCGAGAACTAACCAGAATCAGATAAAGACCTGCGAAGCATCTTCACAAAGCCAAAGACATCACACAAACACAGCTCATGTTTGAGGTTATTTACGAGCATTATGCAGAAAGAGTCACCCGTGTGTTTCGTCATGTTATTATATGTGGTGTGAGGGTCCGGTTCCCCTGACTGAGTACGGCACACACATCAGATTGAAGTCACTGCATCGACACGTTCCAACCCAAGAATGTTCAATCCGCAATCTGCATTTGTGCATACGGCTGCTGCCGCGCATGTCTAATCCACCCGTTTCCTTCAAAAACACAATCCGTATTAAATCAAACGTGGTTTGGATTGAACACTACAATTCTAATGCTGTTCTGGTTTAAATGAAAGTCTAATTTATTTGCTGTCATGTCGTCCAAAGCATGGAAAACACAACACAAAATGTATCATACAATAAAAACAGACGTGTTTCAATAACGGACAACATCAAAGTTGTACAAATCTTGCAGATCCATAACTGTTATTTACAAACATTCATTTTATGTAAGTGAGAAAACATTCGGGGGTCACTTGACATTAAAGATTATTTATAGAAAAGACAGGCAGCAAACAGGCCCTCTGAAGGGCACTTGATACTCAATGACTGCTGAAGTGAAGTACACACATCCATCTCTTTAAAGAGCGACTGTGAGGAGGAAAAGAGAAGAGATGAAAGTACAGAGCGCAGAAGACAGAGAGGAGAGCAGAAAAAGTGCAGATAAGAGCAGACCATAAGAGACAGAACAGTACAAACAGAGCAGAAGAGAAAGAAAAAGAGCATGCAGACAGAGCAGACGAGAGTGCAGATGAGCATTGCAGACAGAGCAGATGAGACGGTGGAAAGAGCAGACAAGAGTGCGGACAGAGCAGATGAGAGTGCAGACAGAGAGAGAGAGAGTAGACGAGTGTGCAGGCGGCATGCAGACAAGAGCGTAGACAGGGCAAGAGAGAGCAGACAGAGCAGACGACCATGCAGGCAGACCAGACAAGCATGCAGACAGGGGAAGAAAGAGTAGATGAGAGTGCAGAGAGAGCTGACAAGAGTGCAGACAGAGGAAAGAGTAGATGAGAATGTAGACAGAGTGAGAGAGAGTAGACAAGTGTGCAGACGGCATGCAGACAAGAGCTCAGAGAGGGCAAGAGAGAGCAAACAAGAGTACAGACAGAGCAGACGAGCAGGCAGGCCGAGCAGACAAGAGTGCAGACAGAGGAAGAAAGAATAGATGAGAGTTCAGACAAGATTGAAGATATCATCTTTCCTGTGGCTCAGAAGTTAGATCATAGCGCTAACAATGCCAAGGTCATGGGTTCGATCCCAGGGGATTGCACAAAATTAGAAATAAATGTATAGTATAATGCAACGTAAGTCGCTTTGGATAAAAGCATCTGCCAAATGCATGAATGTAAATGTAAATGAAGAGAGAGAAGACAAGAGTGCATACATGTAAAGCAGCATGCAGACCAGAGTACAGTCAGAGCAAGAGAGAGTTCAGACAGAGCAGACGAGAGTATGGATAAAGCTGGAGAGAAAATGTGTTCATTTACATATACTTTATTTTATATTTCCCTCCATATTTTATCCTTCACGTAACATCTTTTTTTAATTTCACTTTAATGTTGGTACTTATTGTATGTCTTGTGTTATATGTTTGATACTATGGCAATATTGTAAGAACAGCCAATCATGCCAATAAAGTACCTTGAAGTTGGATTGAAATTGAACAGATGAGAGTTCAGACCCACAGAAAAGCAGACTGCAGACGAAGAAAAAAAGTGAGCAGACGAGAGTGCAGACAGAGCAGGAGAGAATGCAGACAGAGTCAGAGAGAGCAGACGATAGTACATACAGCAAAAGCATGCAGGTGAGAACGCAGACAGAGAAAGAGAGAAAGAAAAAGAGTTCGCAGACGAGAGTGCAGACAGAGCAGACAAGAGCGCAGATAACACAAAAAAGCAGGCAAGTGCAGGAGATAACAGAGGAGCATGCAGATGAGCGCAGGAGCCTGTACTTCACGTCTTCTAATGGCTGTGTTTCTCAGCTAGCCTCCTGCGGCGGGTTCCAGCGCCGGTATTCTCTAATGAGACGTACGCTGTTAATCCTGTCAACGGCCTTCATGAATCTAGAACCCAGCAAAGGCTACAGCGGCCAGATCGCATCATAAAGCAGGAATGCGTCTCTTTCATGTGTTTCTGCTGCTTATGGACTCTGACAACAATATGGTAAGGCTTCCTCCACCCCGTCGTGCAGCCCCTGACCTCTGGCCACCAGGGGTCACCCTGATCGTTCTCCAGCTTTTATGGGTGGTCACAGAACACGGCGGACGGGTCAGGACGGGAGCGGGTTTACGAGGAAACGTAAACTTCAGCCTCACTTGGAATGAATCTGTGCGTGGGTGCTGTAAGTCAACTTTATTTCACCTCGAGGTTTCCTGAAGTCAAGAGAGATACAGACACACCGGTGAAGACTTCAAATAATGCAAGGAAATCTCTGGTGACCAAGAGTGCTGCAGTTTTACTGCTTGTTTTATGGAGTTTTTACGCAGTCGTCTGTGAAAACAGCTGTAAAACATAACGGTGCGCCGTGAGATTATTCAAATGATGTCGTTTTTATTTCATAAGTGATCGTGTCTTATTAAAGCGCCAGCCAGAGATGTTTTCTTGAAACAGGTTAGGAATCCTTTATCGATTACATCGAGGTGCCGTGTTTCGTTAGGTCAGCCTAACAAGGTGTTGACATCTGTTTGGGGGTAAAAATATTTCTGTGGTCTCACCTCAGTGACAGGACCCTGGTATGATACATGCCTAGAACATTTAGCGTGTGCGACGGTACCACCTCAAGGTGAATTCTGCTGTCACGTCGGGTGAACTCGCGGCGTCGTGACGTGACAGGACAAAGTGCCTGGCCCTGGACGGCTACCCATCGTCACCAATAAAAATGTTTTAAGATTAATAACAAATTTCATTTAAAAGAAAATGTGGGTGCTTGCTTACAGGCCCAAATCAAAGACTCTCACCTGCAATCGTCTGCTCTCTAAATGTGGTTCAGGTCCGTCCTTCAGTGTTTCATCATCCAGCAAACACATCTTCTGGAAAAAAACACGATCAAATGATAAAAATTATCTTTTTCAAGGTAGCACACATGAAATGTAATACGGAAAGCGATTGGAGGTGTTTTCAAATCATTAAACCTCAATGTGAGAAATAACCACTTATACTTGATTTTAAACTTTATAATTTAGGGTGTTTGTATGAAATGTGCATTATTCCAGTCACGTGATGCATAAAATGTGTCAGAATGTTTGAAAGAGAAACATTGAGATCTTCAGAGATTGTCTCTATTTTTACTTTCAGATCGTCTAATTAACAAATCCAAACCACTGTGTGTTAACTAGATTTTAATTTCCATGAATCACGCCGAGCGAAATCCTCACGCTTTCTAAATGAAAGACGTGCGAGGGTTCGAGTCTGCGTGAGCATCTCAAAGAATCTCAACTCATCCGTCATCTCTCTCAAAGCCTCTGAGAGTGACTAAAAGAACGTTTAAGACTTTACTGTCCCCTATGTATCTGCCCTATCTAAAAGCACCGTATTGATTTTGAGTGACCCTCATCCACACGGTTCTCTCCAGTAGACGAGGGAGGGAAATATTTGGTTAAAAGACTGGGTGGTATTTTAAGTCAATAACACAATGAGATAGATGCTTCTGGAGCGGAGGAGCGTCGGGGAGATGCCGGCGGCGCCTCGGGGACGCCGCCTGACATCTTGCGCCTGGTCGCAGAGGTCCCAGACCGGAGAGGACAGCAGATTCTTATTTCCTCCTCAGGCTGGCAGCCAATCAGTTTCCAGCTGAGTTCCAGCCCCCCTCCCTCTCTCTTCACAGATTTTTAGCCCCTTTTCCCCAAATTCTTCTCACATCTCTGGATTGCACACATGCAAACGCACATACGAACACATGACACACATTTGCACACACGCTGTGTGGAAACACAGATACAGTTAACACACTTTTATGTTTTTAGATATATAAATACTAGGATGCCTGTACGCAGCAATAAACTACACCGAATGACATTCTTTAAGCCTTTTCTCTTTTAATTGCACGGCTGCTTGAATTAATCATCTGAAAGTTTATTTCTGTCAGCAGCGAATCGTGAATCACACAGAGATCTGTATTCTGCACGGAGAAATCGTTCTCATCTCAGTATTCCTCTTAGCTGGGAGCTAATCCTTGTGAATCTCACACCTTAAAAACTACAAGGCACTTGGGACCGGGGATCTGTCAGGTGAGAACGCATAATCAGTCCTGTGTGTGTCTGCCAGAGTGTGTGTTTCTCAGGTGCTTTGTGTGGATCATCTTCACCTCACAACCTCTCTTCCTATCAGTTAAGACCGTTTCAGGATTTGATCTCGAGACGTAACACGACGACTACGTTGGATTGAGAGAGAGAGAGGTGACAACATGGGCCAAATCATCATCTGAAGCACATTTCAATTATTTATATTTTGTCATAATGACGGAGTCAAACTTACATATTTGGGGTAAAGAAGAGTTTCCCGTATTCCTCCACACGAGAGCAAAGAGGTGAAATCCTTTATTCGTGGTTGAACACCTTTAAAAAAATGCCCAAAGAGAAAAACATTGTTTAATGTGAATAAATTGTATTTTTTTTAATAACATATTCAATAAGTCACAATCTGTGACTTAATACATGTATAAGTGACTCTTCTTAACGTGTCATCTGGCCCACGGCTGTCATCAAAGAATATTAATTACAATGAAGAGCTAAAGAGAATCAGCGGACGGGTTTGATGAAGCAGGAACACCCGGTGGGCATTTTTCATTAAAGAGCTCTCAGGCTGAGCGGGTGACCCTTTCCGGGTAACCGACCATTATCACCACCCGGCCATCGTAACACCCGGTCACATCACTTCTGTCTTCCTCTCATCTTAAATATCAGGCAGACTTTTTGTGTTCTTTTTGCCCCTTTCCTTCTTTCTTTCTTTCTCGTATCTGATGTATCAGTTTAAGCAACTGAAGGGGTTTAAATAAACCCTCCCGGCTGTCTCTTCCTTCACTATCACCGGTTCCTTCACACGGAAAAATAATTGGCCGGTTTCCCTGAGCTTGGAAAGGGGTTGATCCGGGTGGGATTCTACCCCGCCCCTCTCTTTTTTTTATTACCACCGCCTGATGATCAAGACAATCACATATTACCTTATGGTGAACTGGGGCTCAATTGTTTTTCCATCTGTTGACCTGGTGTGTTTTTTTTCTCGTTTTGAAACGTGTTCGAACATTATTTGCATCGTCAAGACTTTTTGATAAATACATCCTTCCTGTTTAAAACTGTACTTCGCTTTTTTAAGAGATTTGTACGTGATGCACGTTTAACATCGACGAATAAATGTTCTTTTTTGAACCTTTAATGAAAGAACTATATAAATGCACGCTGTTTAAAAAAATGTATTTAATATTTCTAAGTAGCCTAAAGAATCGCGTAGTCAACGTTTTACATTAAAATCATTTTTTTGAATGAGAATTAAAGCGACGCCGTTTTAAATCAATTTTAATAGCGTTTATTAAATATGTTGTTGACATAAACTTAATGCAAACATAGTTTTGAACAGGCTATATTTGTTGTTATTATCGGCGCAGGTTTTTTTCGAGCGCCTCAGGTGATGCGCGCACGCGCCCCTCTCACCTCCTTGTTGTGCACGCGCTCAAAACAATCTCTAGCACTTTTTGTTTATAGCTTGACTCGAATAAACGCTAAAATTGGTCGCCACAAGACACTTTTAATTAGAAATACACACTAGGGCACAGGGTTGACACACAAACACATAAAACGTCTTTCATAGTGGAAATGTTTTAGGCAACATCACGTAAAAATCTCACTAAAATTGTCCATGCGTATGAATGAGAAAAGCAAGCAAACAGGACTTACGATAGCCATACTTGTCGCCAACATCTCGGATGCGTCAGGAAGAAAAGAGGCAATTATCCGGCGAAGGAGATCGAAATGCCCCGCGCACGTGCGGCGTGATTACCCCAAAAACTCTGACCCGGGACTGAACTCTTCACCATTCACCTGAGAAACTCTCTCAGCATGCCAGTATCGAAATTTCTGTGGTAAGTGGATTCATAATAAATCGTTTGTTAATGTTTTGGGTCGCCAAGTTCAAGTTTATTGAAATTGAACTGTTCTCGAGTCGGTCGGTAATTGTTTTGTTTTCAGATAATGGTGTCAAGACACTTTAAAGGTTGCTAAGTGGGTTCGAGGTCAGCCTCGAATTAGCGCTCATTATTTTCCTGAAAACTAATTATTTAATGCCATGCGAGGTTTTTAATCTGAACAAATTTACTTTGGGGAGTCAAAAACAATAAATAACCATGTTTGGTTGAATATTTCAAATGTGAAGTTATGGATGTCTGCATCCGAATAATGAATTCACTGGATAGGTTTTGTTTGTCTCTCACAAAATTCTATAATTCAGGACGATTCAGTTATTTGTCGCATATAAAAAAAATGACATCAATCTACAAAACCACTTTTGGCTCTCGATACAGCTTTTCTCTTTAAAATACTGGAACGTCTTTCGTTCAGATAAAATGGACGCTCTTTAAGAATATGCAAATTATTGTTGGCTACATGTAATTAAAAACGAAGGGGCAGAGCGGAGGAATGGCCGATGCTCCGCCCCCCTCGTGAGATCACATATAAACTCTCTCGAACCCCTCTGTCACTCACAGATTAGAGTCGAAAATTCGGAGGTGTCGCATCAGAGGTCAAGCTGAGGGGCGCACGGTGCCGCTTCCTAGTGTGATCTGCTTATTGATCTGGGCCTGCTTTCGATTGATCCTCATCTAATATCCCTTAACTGAAGCATGCAGTTAGAAAGCCTCCTCCCTGGTCCATCTGTCAACTTACCCAAAACCTTCTATAACCTGTCCACGTCTTCAGAGAGCACCAATAACAGCCCGGGGTCAACCCACATCGACTTCCAGGAGATGGATCGGACGGAACCCGAGCAGAAGAAGTTCTTGAGCGGTGGGACCGCGCTGCTGGACGAGGCTGAGAGTGAGACCTTCCCCGGGAATAAAGCGTCGGCCCCGGACGCGAGGAAAAGTTCTCCCGTGATCTCCAGCGGGGACGATGACCTCTCCAGCGCGCGCCGCTACAACATCGACGAACTGGGCACTGATCGCTATTTCATCTCGTCAAGCCAACCGAGCTCCGACGTCACCAATCCGTGCTCTCTCTTCCCGTACGGGGGTCAGAGCGGGTCGGTGTACAGCGGCTCGAACGGCTCCAGGTATTCTTCGTCTCTGCATTACGGGTCGGTTCTTCCACCCGCCGGCTTCTCGTCCGCCGTGTGCGCAAGTCGGAGTCAGTTTGCAAGCGGCTATCAGTTCGGACAGGGTCCCGGGTGCCTCTACCCGTCTTATCCCGGACCGGGATCCGGTTTGAGCTCGATGCCCATCCCGGGTTCGGGCTCGGCGGCGAGGGCGCAGGTTTATCTGTGTAACAGACCCCTGTGGCTGAAATTTCACCGCCATCAGACGGAGATGATCATCACCAAACAGGGCAGGTACGTGAGTTCAGTTAGCCTAAAACAGAGTAAAATAAGTTTACTTAATAGTCAAATATATCAATTGAACACAGGACAATAATGCAGTGCATACGTATATAATAATTTTAAATTTAAAATGTGAACACGAAATTAACGTGAAGCTGCGCATAAATAAAATAAAAATATTTTGCAGTGTTGAGTTTCTATTAATTTTCGTTTTCATTTTTATTTCGCAGGAGAATGTTTCCCTTCCTGAGTTTTAATATTACCGGACTGAACCTGACGGCGCATTATAATGTGTTTGTGGAGGTTGTTCTGGCCGACCCGAACCACTGGAGGTTTCAGGGAGGAAAATGGGTCACCTGTGGGAAAGCGGACAATAATATGCAAGGTGAGAAAAAAACTCGAGCGAAAACGAGGAAATAATTAACAGCATGAGTGTCTGATTTATTGTTATGACTTGAAATGTGTTTCCCCGCAACATTTCTTTGAACAATTGTAAAACAAAAGCGATATTTGTTGGTGTCTAGAGGAGACTGTATAATCGAATTTTGCTTGTGAATTTAAATATAAAATTGGGTTAGGGTTAGGTATTGTATAATACAATTGTATTATTATTATTTTGTACTAAAACCAACATTTTCGTTTGATGCCGTTTTGCTTTACTAATTTGGTAAATGTTTAATAGCTAGTTTGGTACAATTAATGTTAAAATTGACATCATTTTAAATTAACATTAATTGTTTAAGAAACATGCAAAAACGAAAACAAACGAATTCATACGAATATTAATTTATAGCTAAATAAAAAATCTGCATTACACTTTTGTGGATCGCTATGATTATTAGGCTATTATGCGATTATTCTCGTTTCATTTTTACTTTTGTAGCGTGCAACATTTTTCACACTAGATCTTGTCATTGAGTTTGAAAATGAGTGTTTGCAATGTTTGATGCGAAGAAGTTTCATACAACCTGAGCGACTTGCATCTTTCATACACAGAATGAGGCTTCAAAACACGTGGGGGTGGATGTGTTATTCTAGTACGCCTATTAAAATTATTACAGATAAATAGTTCTTGGTCATAATAGATGTGATTTTCATGCATAATTTAAGCACAAAAGTTTCTTGTTTAATTCTGTGATGTGACTGATTTTTCCTGTCCTGTTGGAGCAGACATAAATTGAATAAGACCCAAAACGTTAATATTCTATGTGTATATTTTATCTATAGGAAACAAAGTTTATGTTCACCCAGAATCCCCAAACACAGGCGCACACTGGATGAGACAAGAAATATCGTTTGGCAAACTGAAACTGACCAACAACAAGGGTGCAAACAACAACAATACCCAGGTAAGGTATAAATATATATAACTATAAAATAGGGTGTTTATATTTGCGTAACGGCTTCAAGCTGCAAATTTTTTTAAATAGTCTGTAGCATCCTAGAATGTAAGATGCTTAAAAAAAATTCAACCCCGCAGGTGAAGTAAATTCCATTAAATAATGCTGTAGAACTCTAAAGCAGAGAACTGATCCTTCTGGTGTATCTTAAGAGCAGATAAAAGTGTAAATGTCAGGGGTTGTGCGTGCGTGTGTGTTTGTGAAGACTTCCAGTCAGTTCAGAGGTCTTCAGTGTGGCTTTGACACCTCCGTGCATCTATCTGCCTAACTGCAAACGCTGGCCATAAACTCTGCACATACACTCATGCTTTGTGTGTGTGTTAAAACAGATGATAGTCCTGCAGTCCCTGCATAAGTACCAGCCGCGACTGCACATCGTGGAGGTGACAGAGGATGGTGTGGAGGACATGAGCAGCGAAGCCAAAACGCAAACCTTCACTTTCCCTGAGAACCAGTTCATTGCTGTTACTGCTTACCAGAACACAGACGTAAGCAGAACCGGCAGCCACAGTTCCATGCAGCCACTTCTGCTATTTTGTGCTGCTCTGAGCTCCTGGTGTTTTGTTTATTTGCAGATCACACAGCTCAAGATCGACCACAACCCCTTCGCTAAAGGCTTCAGAGATAATTATGATTCGTAAGTGTCTTCCAGACAACCGCCACTTTTCTGCACGCCTACAACAAAAATGATAAAAACGCCTATTTTATATTCAAAACAGTCTTTGTGATTTGATAAATAAATTGTTGAATTCATAAGCGTGTCACAGATGTACGCAGACAATTTATTAATTTCTTTCAAAATCCTGCCTAAAAATAAACAACACATACATTACGTTATTTGGTTCGACAATGTTAATTCTATCTCGCGTAAACCCTTCTGCATTTTCTGTATTTTCTGATATATTCTGTACCAGTTTGTATTAATAATAATAATTAAATGTATAGCCTTTCTCTAATCCTGTGGTTTTCCTCTCAGGATGTACACAGCTCCAGAAAGCGACAGACTGACCCCCTCTCCTACTGATTCTCCACGGTCACACCAGATTGTACCCGGCGCCCGCTATGCCATGCAGCCCTTCTTCCAAGACCAGTTTGTGAACAACCTGCAGCAAAACCACCGTTTCTACGGCGGCGAGCGCGCCGTGCCGCAGACTAACGGCCTACTGTCCCCTCAGAGCGAAGACTCGGCCGCGAGCTCGGCCGCCGCCCAGCGCTGGTTCGTGGGCCCGGTCCAGCAAAGCGGGGCGTCCACCAAACTGGACCTGTCCTACGACGGCGAGTACTCTGCCTCAAGCCTGCTGCCCTACGGCATCAAGCCCTTGCCCCTGCAGAGCCCCCACGCGCTGGGCTATTACCCCGACTCTGCCTTCGCCTCCATGGCGGCCGGATGGAGCAGCAGAAGTTCGTATCAGAGGAAGATGACCACCGGCCTGCCCTGGTCGCCCCGGCCGAGTCCTCCCGCATACTCTGACGACCTGCTCTCCTCTAAGGACAAGCTACTGGACGAGAGCTCCACGGTGGCCCCGGCGGCCGCATCTTCGGGCTCCTGGATGGAGACCCCGCCGGCCCTCAAGGCGGTGGAGTCCTTGGAGAGCGGCGGATACGCGATGGTGTGCAAGAGGCGGCGCATTTCACCTGGAGGTTCGAGTACAGACGCTTCGCCGACTATAAAGTGCGAGGACTTGAGCTCTGAGGAGTACAACAAAGAGAGTCATAAAGCAATGGGTTATTATGCCTTCTATACAAGCCCTTAAAGACTGCTGGTGATTCAGATCCTTTATCAATTCTCTCTCTCTTGATCATATTTTGTTTGAAGTGATCTGCCCATGTTGTGTTTTGAACCTTTTAACCTGCAGGTGCCAAAGCTCTGTGCCCCCCGTGCTTGTTCAGTTTTTGCTTATTTGTGAAACATTTCGGGGTTTTAATTTCTCTTCATTTTAAAGCATGCCCTTCAATCCTGCTTTTAATCTTATTTTTCCATGAAACCTGATGTGTTTTTTCCCTTTTATTTAAGACTCTGTTGTACAGTATTTGTGCACTTTAGATTGTGATGTATCTTGTACAAATGTTCTCATGGCACTGTTATGAAAGGTGGAATAAAATGTGCTTTTCATACTTTCTGCGTTACATTTTTGTTCACATGCAGCTCTTTTATCAAGTTCTAATTTGTAATTCGACATGTTTGAAAATGTATTTATCAGAAAACAATTCGTTTTATTTGACAGAAATAAATAATCCTTTAACGTGGCAATATTTTCATCCATCTCTCATGGATGATTTCATCCATCTCTCATGTCATATTTTTGTAAATGTTTTTGCATCCTTGCTAAATAGTCAAATTGTCTTCGTTACAAAAAAGCCCTAAAATTTTCAGTCGTCAAATTTTAAACCAAATCTAAATGTAAAACCATCAATTAATTACAATTGATTTAAATTCACGTGATATAATAAAATACAAAATAGTTTTGGTTTTAATATTCATATATATATATGTATTTATATTTATTTTTAACGAACAATTTTCTCCAATCACATTTTTATCGAAATGTTACACTGAAAATGAATCGGCTGGTTGTTACTGTTGTGCTCTGAGAATCATGAATCTTATCTTCTCATCAAACCGCAAACGCACCAGTGCCGTTTCCTAATTTAATTTTAGTTTTAAATTTACATTTCGTTGTTCTTTATCTGAAATATTAACCGTGTCGAGCAGGAGTTTTACTCCGGCGTTTAACAGTCTATTCTCCGAAGTTATTTTGGATGATGGAGAGATTTCAGGTTAAGTTTAACGCGCTGTGCCTTCAGTTCCTCATTTGCTCTCTTCACTTCTGTTTATGGCCAGATATTTTCTCCATTTTCAATTAAAGTGACACGTTTTTTCCTTAACTGCCAAACACTTTTACATCTATATCGGGAGAAATAGAACTTTATCTCGCGTAAAAGCGCAACGGAACAAAACGTCCATGAAGAATAAAAAATATGTTACGAGCACCAAATTATGATGTTTACCTTATCAGGAACAGTACTTTGTGCTAAATAAACCACTGAATTTGATCTTTCAACACTCTTTAAATCGAACTCATATTTTCTCTAATAATTTACGTATGCGTTTGTCCATATTCCAAGGATTGCAACAACAGATAAATTAAGACAGACCTAAAAGAGGGTTTGTTTACATTGTATAATTTAATTAAACATAAACATCTGGGATACTGAACACCAAGAACGGTCTGCAAAAGACTTTAAACTGGATCACAGAATCTATTTTAATATAAGCTTCTTTATGTGATTAGTGCAGTTAGGGGATCATTATGACACGCTCCGATTTAAAAGCGAAGACCAAAATGTTGACACGTGAAATTCTCTTAATCAGGTGGCAAATGATTTCCTTCCTGCTGTCTTGTTCGGAAGAAGCGCAATTTGAGTGTGAAATTACAAATAAAATATGATAAACTTCCTGAGCAAGACGCACGAGAGATGGGCCTCCGATTTGGCATCCGTAATGAGAATCGGCCCCTCTCGGAGCTCGGCTCTGTCTGTCAGCTCATAATCCCTCTTGAATTAATTTCGATGCCGCAGTATTTTTAAGTCTAATGAATTCTGTTGTCAGACTTCTTGACAGAAAGCGAAGACTCCGACTAACTCCAATTAACACCTTCTAATGATGTAGCGCTCCTGATGGCGCGGAGATCATCTGCCCCGGGCGGGGGTACTGATGGGGGTAGCGGGGCTAAAAATGTTCCGTGCTCCTTCACCACCTGTGTCAGCGAATCCCAGACCGGATCACCGCGACCCGCCCCGCGCAGCGTGTACGAACTCCTGCCGGTGACGAGCATCTGCGCTGTGGAGAGCGCGGACGCGCGCGGCGGGCGGCTGTTGATGGCAGAGAAGCGGCGCGTTCACGAGCAGTTTCAGATATATTACTGTTGATGTCAGGCCTTCTCAAAGGAACTAGAACTGATCTGTCACAACGGAACAAGCCCTGACAGAAGAAACACAGATCTCAGATCAGATTGAAAGTGTTTAGTGTTATTTTTATATGAGCTGCTCATGTAAATATATTCAGTTTTAAAATTTGGTGATGGCAAGTGCACGGGACAAAAACGTGGTTTGTACTTGTTTATGTGCACATCTATTGAAATTAAGCTGTAAATAAGAAGCAAAAAATCAGTTACAAATAGTCTCAGAATGGCTAAATTTAATCAAATTACTAAATAATCATTACCTTTCGCCCTCTGATAGATCTGTAAAAGTCATGTTTATCATTCAGTATGTCACATTTGACCATCTCTCAAAATTGATGACAAAATGGAAAATGGCTGACACAAGCGGGTATCACAGTGATCACTTCCTCAACTTCATCAAAGCATACAAATTACTCTTTTATATAGTTTTACATCCTGATTTAATAATTCATGCCTTTCCCAAAAATGTTTTCTGAAACATTGGTCAGATTGATAAAACGACATGATGCAATCTCCTGACATACAGTGTCAGACGTGTTTTTCTTTTGATTTTTTCACCTCTAAAGGAAAGTCTGATCCCTGTGTCTTGGTGTTATGTGAGGGAATTCCTCATGAATCGTCCTGGAGGATGTCTGATGGTTGGTTTAGCTAATGGATCACATGCACACATGAGCTTTGGGAGGACAGGACTTGCTCTTTTACAACAAGTCAATGGAGTGCGCAGACTAACAGGCATTACTGCAGCAAACAACAGTAATCAATAGACACTTTACCTCCGCTCTGCATGTGAACGAGCAGACGGAGACATGACGCTCTCATCCTGAGCTATCAGACACCTGAAGGGATTTCAAAACATTCACTACAGACTGCTCTGACATGCACTGGGGCTGTTTGAAGCCGTGCGGTAAGATCCAAGCATCGGAGGATTCTAGGGAAAAAATTAAAACACACAGTATTAAAAAAAATTGGTATCTAATTCACTAAATGCACATAATCATTAGGCATATATATATGATTTAAAATCGTCACTGAATCATGATGAAATGGCAGAGTTATCTTTCTTTGTCTACTCAAACACAAAAGAAGATATTTTAAGAAATATCTCAGTGGTTTTGCTTTCATACAACCGGGGTAAATGGAGTTCAATGTTGTTCGGTTATCAACGCTCTTTAAAATATGGTTCTTATGTTCTGCAGACGAAACGAAGTTTTGACAAGACACAAGGTGATTGATGACAGATTTTTTTCAGAGAAAAATTGCCGTTTGCACAAGAAAGAAGAAAGAGCTTAATAAAATGTTTTGTGATGTATTTTGGGACATTTCCTATCATTTTGAAACACCAGCACATGCTTATGAGGAGAGTTTTTTATAGGGACGTGAAGGCCAAAGGTCAAGTTCACTATATTCTGCAGGGGACCTTTCTGTATAAAACCACAAACCCCTGTCAAAACCTTCACTACATCAGCTTTAACTGACATGAAAATGTTTTAAGGAAGTAATAAAATACATATATCTGATGAACATGTTTTAACTATGTTTATAAATCCAAGAACGTGTTGAATTATACAGATGCCGTTTGTGTGAATTCATGCAGAAGGAGATCAGGCAACAAGTTCAGTCTATTCTTGATGATTAGATTAAGGCACTCTGATTTAGTCAGATCTGAGGTCAGGTGTATTTTGTCGGGTCGTGATCACACAGATTGTCCGGTTGTATTTGTGTGTGTGTAGGATCTGCGTCAGTGGTGCATGAATAACAGTGTGGGGCCTGAATCTGTCCCCTGCTCAGACCTGCACTTAACACTGAATTGATTTTAGACACCCCTCACCGTCAAGGGAGGGTCCGGGCTCCACCGCTGGAGACCAACCTGAACACACAATCCAAACACTAACACTAACGCACATACATTTTGCATGACACACATACTGGACACATACGCTGGACACCAAATGAGTGTCAAAGCTGCAAAAGCATCTTTATAATCAAACATTGAAGTGCTTTAATATTATCATAAAATGGATTTGATGATTTGGGTCCTGTTCTGGCCTCATTGTGTGTGTTTTAAAAACTATTTATATCGCCTGAATTTTTTCTCTAGTTTCTTAACATCCGTCTTAGTTTTTAAAGAATGAGGGCGTGACCCTTGGGTAAATTTACGATGGTTTTATTATGGTTAAAATATAGTAACCATATTTTTACCGTGTGTATATCCATCGTTTATCTACTCTGTTTTAGCCAGACCACAATACATTTGTGGCTACTATGTTTTTTTTACAGATAAAACCCTACAACTATGGCTACTTTAGTAAAACGATATCAAACCAACGTTTTAAATAGTGTTCATGGTCAAACCTGTGAATGTTGACAAGGGCTAAATTTACCATCCTACCAAGTGACTGATGAATTGTTTGATTGAACACAGAGGCAACAACAAAATGATACAACTTATGACTATAGTTTTGCGCTGCAAGATTACACGCTTAGTTTTATTCTATTCTTTTGTTTCCCCTGCTGACCACGACCCCATTTTTGGGTCACGACCCAGAAGCTGAGACCTACTGCTATACAGTAGACTCAGCCACATAGATTCAGAAAAGACAAAACTATCTCATCATTCTGGATCAGAATGGTGGGTCGAAGGGCGTAGTTCAGTACCAGCGCCCCCCTGTGGCTGTCCCACGAGACAACCTGCAGCACTAAAGCTTCTAACATGACCACAAACAAGTTCCAGTGAAATGTGCGAAGACATTCATGTGTGTGTGTGCGTACAGGGAGTGTGTTGTCCGAAGCCGGCGAGCTGGAAAGTCGCCTTGGCTGAAATCAATGCACTGGCACTTTGAGGAGCGTCCGACAGATTTAGATGTCCCAATAGGGTCCAAACCGCTGGAAAATAAGAAAAACAACATCCCTCCATCCTTCCAAGAGTCTGGGGAACCAGGGATGCTACTTCTCCGTCACCCCAGAGACTGAACGAAACACACTCGATAACCTCCAACCTGGATAACACGACTCCGCTCAGCACACACATTTTTAAAAACAGAAGTTAAGAGGTATTATTGTGCAAAAAAAACCCCAAACAGGTGATAAGAGGGTCCGGAATTACCCTTCGACGAAACTCCAGAATGTTTATTTTAAATAATTAATCTTTTTTATTTCAATAAATCGCTGGCGAGCACTTATAAAATGTTTGGGTGTGAAATATTCCTAACATCATGAGCACAGTGGGATAAATGGTCTAACTGAATGTGAGCAGATGGTGGCCCCTCTAGGGCTGAACTGTTGACCCTGATGGCCCCGGTTATGACAGACCTACAGCATTCTGCAGAACCAGAGGTTGAATTCAGTCAAAAACTGTGTTTTAAAGAACTACATTTAGTAAGATGTAAGCGTAAAATATGTAAAAAGATTTTTCAATGCGCTAAAAAATACACACATACTTTAAAAATTAACTATTGTTTAAACTATACATTCTCTGGAAGTTTCCCCAAGATATTGACATGACATTTGTTCGTTCCTAATTAAAACACAGATTAGGGTATTTACGCCCTATTGTTTAAAATGCAACTGGGTGCGTTTAAACAGTATAAACAGTCAACTAAATGAACAATAAAGCACCAACCGCTCGTGATCACACTGGAGGATTTGACCTTGTTATAATTCAACTACAGTATGCACTTTGGAGGAGACCTTCTGTTAAACTGCTTCCGTTATAACAGAAATAGTGAAAAATGCTCAAATGATTGCAGCGTTTAATGTTTTTCACATACTGAGTCAATGTGTGTTGTGGCTATGCGGCTGATGGATTCCTTGTGAACTTTATGCAATGGCGAAGATACAGAACCAACCTGTCGATGAAGTAATTATCACATTGAAAATAAACTGTGGTGTTGAATGTGAGCCAAAACCCAAATCTACACCAAGTGTTTCAATTATGAGAACCAGAGCTACATCTATGTGGTTTATAGTTCCAAGGCCAGATTATGAATTCAAAGATGAATAAAATTATCTTTATTGCTATTGAAACCTATTTTTTATAATGTTATGGCATGAAACCTTAAGAAAACTTGATTTTGTATTGATTTGAAGTTCTATTGACCTTTATAAAAAATATTTTTAATTAAATATATTGATGTATTTTTGTGCTATAACCCGTAAAATGGAAGCTTAAAGACATTTTAATATTCAGAAACTGACCACACAACTTCTAAGGGATATTTAGGAATTCTTAATTAGACCTCTTTTATCGTACATTCTGGTAAACATTGGTCAAATCTACAAGTATTCAGCGCAACACCACCGAATCAAGTGCGATTTGGCCAAATGAATAAAGAAAAACTCACCACGCATCCCTCAGATTAACCATCGCCTGCAACAACCTTTACACACAGGAAGTGGTCCAGATAAAAGTCCCCCTTACAGGACATCCTTTATTACACCACATAGCAGATGCTCAGGGGAAACTTCTCATTCAGTATGTGTTTT
Source organism: Triplophysa tibetana (assembly GCA_008369825.1). Lineage (NCBI taxonomy): Eukaryota > Metazoa > Chordata > Actinopteri > Cypriniformes > Nemacheilidae > Triplophysa > Triplophysa tibetana. The sequence continues at coordinate 1,441,539 of CM017908.1, read as the reverse complement.
TAAAAAAACAATTTGATGTGAGAATTGTTGCAGTGCATATTGTAATATATTGTAATGTAAAATGTATCTACATATGGGTGATTTTTGTACAGTATTTTCTTGTATCAAAATAATTGTTTATAGAAATTGTTTTTTACCCACGGGCTGTAAGTGTCTTAATTAAGGTAATGTTTAATCAGATTTTCTGCACCAAAACTGCCCTAAATATTCATAGATGTGATAGTTTACTTGAAATGTAAAATGCTTTATCATTTATTCACCTTCATGTCATGTCCAAACCGGTTTCTTTCTTCTTCAGAACACAAAAGATATTTTGAAGAATGTTGATTATCAAACAACACTGAACCCCCTTTAAAGTCCATTGTGTGAACACAAAACCACTCAGACATTCCTCAAAATATCTTCTTTTGTGTTCCACTGAAGAGAGAGTCATATACAGTACATATTTTTAACCACGTAATGGGGAGTTATGGCTGACTTTTTATTTTTGGCTTTGCTGTTCCTTTAAATACTAAGAATTAAGCGCAGTGGAAATGTCGCAGTGGCAAACTGCGCATATTACAATAAAGACTTTGCATTTGAACTCACATGACTTCAAAAAATTAGATGCTGTATTACATTCATCCCATGTCATTCTTCATATTCATTTACTGGTAATCATACCTTTCTCCTGCAGCAGGCTGATGGTATCTGTAGCTAACAGTCCATGGTTTTATACATTCTGTCTGTTTCTTGTTTCTGACGTCTTTGGCACTGTGAGAAGAGTTCTAGACTCCATTGCGTCATTGTGGTGACTAGCCAGTGGCCTCCAGACAAAGTTCTGATGGCAGGTCTATATGAAACATAAGAAATAGTCACAAAAGTCAAAAAGGCTACACACAAAAGTACCCGTACAAACTCACCAAAAGTAAGAAACGTCCTTTAATGCATATGGAAGATGATCTTATGCAAATGGGTTAAGAGTGGATTTGCTGTAAGCTAACACACGCATGGTGTGTTTGCATGTTTTATAAGGACTTTCTTCAAACCCGTGAACCAACCCCCACAGAAAACTAAAAACATTTTGAGACCGAGCATGATTTGGCATGTTTTTGGGTATGTCATTGTAAAAAGTAAAGCCAAACTTGAACACACACATCACTGGTAGTCCTTAAGTGTGTGTTAAAGGATTGGAACAGAAGTACGATGGAGGTGTAATAGACTGGTGAGAGAATCTGTGCTATCTGTGTTCTGGGGTGTGACTTATCTTTTGGGAAAAGAACTATTCTGAGACTGAACCCCTGCACAGTGAGAAAGCCACATCTGACATCTACTTGACTGGGTATCAGAGAACAGAAACATGTGCTGTCACAAGATTTGCTTACGTCTTTAAAGGAGCAGATCTCTGGGTACGGTGAGGTCTTCTTTACATCTGTTAAACACACACAATGTCAAACATAAAACTTCTGAAAATAAAGGACAAACCCTTCAGAACAGTACAGATGAACGACAATGTGCTAATGACCCGTCACAACTCCTGAAGTCTTGATCTGTACCAAAAGTACATGAATGATGTGGTTCTTTACAGATGTTTTGAAACCAAAGAGTCAAATAATACAGCAGAAGTTACGTTTAAAGAAAAGACAGACCCCTGATAGCACACATACATCTGGCTCACATCTATTTGACGTCTGGATTTACATCTGCAAGACATCTACAATAGATAGTTTGCTCATCTGCAATACGTCTCGGAGACGTCTGTTGTCAGACGTCATATAGACATTGAGAAGATGTCTGTAAGATGCTTATGATTTAAAATGGATGTAAAGCTGCTCTTTTTAAGATGTTTAGCCAATGTTTTTACGCAGCAGATCTTCAGATCTTTAGCAGACGTATTACAAACGTCTCCGGGACGTAATGCAGACAAGCAAGCTATGTTTTGCAGATGTCTTGCAGAAGTAAATGCAGACGTCAAATAGATGTGAGCCAGACGGATTGTGCTATTTGGGACAGCAGAGAATACACAACACATGCTAAAATATTTAGGCCTCAGTTACATTTGTGTCTATCTATTACTAAATACAATTATCACACAATTTCAATTTAATTCTAATCCCAAATGGGACCATTATTGATAAATAATCATAATGTCATCGTTGTCGCGGTTTAGCCTACAGAGATTCATCACCTGTTCAGAGAGTCAGTGTCGAGCTGAGGAGAATGAATCCGTTGAAACTGACTTATATAAAATATCTTGAGTGTTTAAAAACTCACTCTTATACCTTTAGAATCTGTGTTTGGCAGATTACAGCTGTGAATCTGAAGAGTAGATGTGGAAAATATCGTAATCTGTCGCGCTGTACTGCGTTGTGTTCTGCTGCCATCCCCTGGAATAGATAAGTAACGTTAACTGATTTATAAAAATGACATGATGATTAAGTCGTGTTATTTTTATACAGTAAACTCAAATCTGTTAAAAGCTATTACAATTCGAGTCATATAAACCCACCGTACATTCTATCCATTGGAATACGGTTACGTTTTTTATTCCCGCTCTTCGAATATTTGAACTGAGGTAAATGTTCTTGACTCTAAAGTGCATTGACCTTTATCATACATTTTTACAATAACATATATTGATGTGTATTTTTATACTATAACTAGTCAAATGAAAGCTTACGCAATTTCAATTTTACAAAAACTGACAGGGGAATTATAAATATGACCTTTATAAAAAAGAAATTGGTCAAATCTACAAGTATCAAGAGACCCAAGTGCGACATAAAACTTATATCTAAATTATTGAAGCAAGACTCACCATCCCTCAGACAAGAGTAAACATCACCTGCTACTGCAATGACCTTTACCCACAGGAAGTAGTCCAGATAAAAGTCCCTCGTACTCAAACATTCTCAACACAAATCAGAAGCTAAGGGACAACTATCGTCTTTCAGTATGTTTTTTTTTTTAAACAATTTAAGTGTACCTGGTAAGTTAGATTTAACTTTGTGCTATAAGATATTGCAAAACATTTAATTATGTCCAGAATATATTATAACTGCTCAATATCTATTTTTCAACCATGCACAGTTGAGAACTACCAATAATAAAATAAATTAAATAGTTTTTTAAGGGTCCCTGCAGACCCTTTAACCTTCTTAACAGATTTTGTTTGAGGCATCACCCATCCATCACATGATGAACAAGTCGAGTATAATTTTTATGAACTTGACTTGAGATGCATGTCAAGCATCCAAAGTTACCGGTTCCAAGTAATGCAGAGAGATTTAAACCAAGACATGTGTTCAGTCTCTTCTAATCTCACAAAGCCCTCCACCCAAGCAATATACACACAGCACTGACAGTTTCATTTTTTTATTAAAAGAACTGATTTAATCAAAAAGACCGAAGCCCATGTCGTCATCAGACTCCTCAGACTCATCTTTCTTCTCTTCTTTCTTCTCCTCCTCTTTGGCTGAAAGACAAACAAGAAGGTTAGAAACTCAAAGCTGGAAGACATTACCTAAACCTTCCGACAGTAAACGCACGTGAATATAAACAGAAGCAGTTACCTGGTGCGTCTGCTGTAGGAGCAGCTGCAACTCCTGCAGCGACGGCGGAAGGAGCAGCTCCGCCTCCAGCACCAACGTTACAGATCAGACTGCCGATGTCAATGCTGGCCAGAGCCTGAACACAGGAGAAATGACATCACTCAACACAAAGCCAACACTGGCATCAGAACCCACTTAAGAGCATCTGAGCTTCAACATATAATAGAGAAACAACATGCTTAAAGGGGTCATATGACACGGCTAAAATGAATATTTTCGTTTGTTTCAGATGTGATATGATGTAATGTGTTAACATGATTTAAGGTTAAACGCTGTGATTTCAACACTGTGCATGTTTGTTTCTTTTCTTTGCCCCGCCTCTCTGAAATGTGCAGATATTTTACGAAGCTCGTTTCTCTGAAAAGCGAGGTGTGCTATGATTGGCCAAGTTAACCGGTGCTTAGTGATTGGTCAAATACAGCAAGCGTGTAATGGAAATCAGAGTCATTGAAAGAGAGAGCCCTGCAACTCCGTTGACTCCAATGGAACGCTTTTTATACAGCAATGGCGGTTCATGGAGGCTCTCAATAGTTCCCAGAAATTACTAGTTACACATGGAGCTGCGACTAAACCGACCGACTGAGGTTAACTTGCAACCAATTTAAAGACGAGAGCTATTTAATGAATACAATTTTTTAAGAAATAAAGCATTTAAAGAGAAAACGCTAACTATCTGGAACCATGAAGCAAGGCTCTAGCTAAGGGCTTGACGTTTATCATACATTTTTACAATAACATATATTGATGTGTATTTTTATACTACAACTAGTCAAATGAAAGCTTACGCAATTTCAATTTTACAAAAACTGACGGGAAATATAGAAATGACACCTTTATAAAAAAATTGCGCTTGTAGCGTTTTAGACTGCCGTTGGCCGAACTCTCTCCATCGATGGCTCTCACCATCACCATATTTGGAACATCAGGTTCCTATTTAATTGTACTGATCTCCTTACCTGCGTATACCTTTAGGCGGTCTTTGTCAAAACATACCATCAACTAATGTAGATTTGTGAGGGTGTGGTTACACGAGGCGTTTTAGGCAGGTTTGGGTGAGCATGCGCTTTTAAATAGACAATTTTTGAAATTTTACATCTCTATTGCATGCATGGGCAAAGACACAGGAAAACCGTATTCACACCATATGACGCCTTTAAGAACTGGCACACTGAATGATTGAAACACAACGTAAACTACGTTCATTTTGACAATAACTGTGTGTAAGATAAAGAAACAGGTGACACACACCTTAGCGAAAAGACCGGGCCAGAAAGGCTCAATGGTCACACCAGCAGCCTTGATGAGAGCGTGTAGCTTGTCCTCCTGTGAAACACAACCAGAAACACATCAAACACAAAGAACCACACAATATAAACCTCACAATATATCTTATTAACCTATGACCAATATTAAAGGTCAAAACTGAGAAAATAAAACACTGGGCACTTAATAATGTAAGCTTGCAAAAGCTCTATTGTCACCAACGTAGAACAACATCACTATACCATGGTAACTTATTATTAGAACTAACTTTTTAAGATTTGATTTTGTAGGAAACCTAAAATAAGTCATAAGTTTGTGTATAAAAGTGTTAAACATTTGAAAAAAAACACGTGTGTCTTGTTTGCATTCACCGACACATCATGCAAACTTATCAAAAAACGTGTATAGTGACAAAACCAGCGGATAAATCACATATACAAAACAAACACGTTCAAGTTATCAGCTATTTGATATTAAACATCATAATTTAAATTTATGCGGTTGACGTAGCGGCAGTCTGCCGGATGTCGATGGCGCTCGAGACCGTAGAGCGACTCCCGCCTCACACTCACCGTGACGGTAACTTCATCATCGTGGAGGATGAGAGCGGAGTAAATACAAGCCAGTTCGGAAACAGATGCCATTGTTCTTTCAGTGGGTTAATGTTTCAGACGTGGATGCCTAATTTTAACGGTGCTAGTCGCCGGATTCACAGGCCTTAGCTTCGTAAGAAGGACCGAGCACCTTAGGCTTAGATACGCGAGTGAACGGAAAAGGCCGAATGGGGGCGGGGCGATACTTTATATACAAGTGTGCGTCACTTCAGGAGGCGGGATCGAACGCTGTGATTGGCCTGTTAGCGCTGAGGGCAAAACTATAAAAAATATGGTAATTTTATATAATATAAAACACGAATTATTAAATTATTAATAATAAATTGGGATTATATAATAAGTATAATACATGAAAATGTTTAAATATTTTCAAATACATATTGTGTGTGTACACATGTATTTATGAAGCGTTTGGTTCAAAAATGAGATAACTCCGTTTAACTTTTTTTCAAAAACCATGTTTTTAATTGGTATCGTTTTATTGTTTATTTTATCATTGTGTTTTATTGTATTAGTTAGCTGTATTTTTTTGGTTAGTATGACATGAATCAAAACAAACCAACTGCTGTTTGAGTGATATTAATTGGAATGCACATTAATTGGCTCTCATTTTGGAACCAAACTCTTCATACACAATAAAAATACTATAATATAGAATAATATTGTTAGTTAAAACATATGTACATATAGATTTAGCCTGACATAGCTGCCACAGGCTCAGTTACATAAATGATACATATGATGGATAGATTTAATATATCGTCACTGTTCTTCCAAAACCTTGGATGTCCAAAAATGCTGTTTTTCAGATAATGTAAAAATACTTTTAAATACTATGTTGTCAAAGCTGAAACGCACTTTTAGTCCTTTTTTTGTTGGATATTTGCAAAACCCAGTGGCATACATAAAGGATGAATAATAATAATACGGAGATACAAGGTTTCGGAATGAAAGCAGCAATATATGTAAATGCATGTATACATACACTGTTAGAGAACCAAACCCAAAATAACAGATCGACAGACAGATATCATAAACAGTTTAATAAAGTGTCCATAATTATGCTGTTAAATCACAGAAACACTCTTCATGGAATAAGGAACACAAAAACAAACATAACGCATCAGTCTCTGAACACACAAACATCAGTCACGTTATTCAAATTAAGATCATGAATCTTAAACTGTGGTCTTTTGGCACCCTTGTGATATGGTCTTTATTTCGAAATACTATTTGAGACTGAATTAACAGTCCCATCCAAATACATTCTGTAAAATAAAACTAAGCTTCTCATAAATTTCCTTTCTTATCGTATAACACATCAAATCATACAGTAACCGCTTAGACAGCGCTGGACGGTCCGTTTCTGTCTCAGGAACGTCGAAACATCGGTCACTTCAGAGCACACATGCATCATGAACGTTGATCAATAGAGAGGTCGATCTAAATAAAACTGTTCCCTTGACAAACATGGTATTGTCCATCTCTGCCGTGTTTTGGATTGCGGTTCGATGATAACATTATGCCGCCCTGTTGTGATGATGTTAATCTATATGAGATTTTTCTTTCTCTTTCTCATCGTAAGACAATCCGTATTCATTTACTCTGGTTTTGTCCACCGGATACAGCCTGGAAAATATCAACATCTCATGTCACTTTCATATCTATTTAAAGATTTCTTCTACAATAATATGATGTAAGGAGAGGTTCCTCACCATCTTTGATAGAGGTAAACGAGAAACACTAGGTCATCCCTGAAACAGGCCAATCGATGTGACGTTGGCATGGTGATGATGAAAGCAAAGATGTCATCGATGAACGTATTAAAGGCCTGTAGAGAGACGGGAAAAGCTTCAGATATACAAACTAAACATATATACAAACATTTCGGCCAGCAGCAGGAGTCAAAAATGACTTTTTATGACTGATATTATGCATTTACACTTTTTTTACATTTATTAAAACACCACTGAGTTATAAATAACTGTAGATGCATCAAGTGAAATCATATAAAGAATCAAAATCATTCTTTATACAGCAGAATAACTACAACTCTTGCATATAATTTAACAGAAGTGTTTCATTGAAGTTCGGTTACTTTCTCAATTAAAAAAAGGCTTCTGCAATCCTACAGAGGACAAGCAGCTTTAAAGAATGCATTAAAAAAAATATTCGCTTCCTATCTGCTAATTCAGACCATTAATAGAAAAGTGTTTTACGATTGGCCCACACAGATGTCATTGCAGATTTATTTTGCTCTTACCTTGTACATAAAAGCTTTCCAGGGTAGATGAGCCACAGACTTCATCTGTAAAAAAAACATCAACCCATTAAAAACCATTGGAGGCCAGATTTTCTGTTTAAACTGCACAAATCTGAACAAACCTTGTAATTTACAAAGAGTTGTGGCAACATGAAGAGGAATCCAAAGGCGTAAACTCCTGTTCAAATGAAAATGAGGATCAACAATACAAGGTTTTGTTCATCATTAAAGAAAAGACTCTTCAAGAATAAACAAGTTCTTGATGGGACTCACCATTGACTAAACTGTTAATAAGCCAAGAGTACCAACTATTCACAGAGAAAAAGAGATTCACATGTTAGCATTCAATCCAAGACCTCTTGATATAGACTCCAGGATTTGATTATATTCAGTATGATGTCGTCTTTAAAGTGACAGCATACCTTTTATATTTCACAAACACCAGGGCGTATCCGGCCCCACCAAGACAGAGAGGATACAGCACATATGACAGATACTTCATCGCCTGGTTGATGGTAAAAAGCACGGTCATTTATCGAAGCATAGTAACGGCGATATTAAGATATGTCAAAAGACTGGATCGTAAATGAAAGCGAAACTCACCAGTGTGTCATATTCCTCTGTTCTCTTCTCATACTCATCAGATTTCCCAAACTGAAGAAATAATAGGCGACAAGTCACAGTTAAAAAACAATAATTTTCAACCAGTGGTAGGTAAACAGCTCTGAAGAAATAATCAGTTTACCAGGACTGTGGGAGTAAAACCCCTCCACATCACGTGCACTTTAAAAGCCTTTTTCACCTTCCACACCTAAAACATCAAGAGAAAAGAAATGATGTTTCCATCCTAGGGCTGCACAATGAATGGAAAAACTAATCGGGATTACAGTAACGGGTAAAACGATGACATAATCATCAATTTCTGTGCAGTGTTTGGGCACCGGAGGCGAATCAGAGAATTAATATGTTGACGTGTCCTTCAGCTATTGGTTTTGGATTTTTAATTGACAACTTAACTCCTATAGTCGCTTTGGATAAAAGCGTCTGCTAAATTACTAAATGCTAATAATTATAAGTTATTTACATTAACTTCATTCGTTTCGGATGTTTATAGAACAAATATGACACAGAGCTGCATCACAGTAAGCTTTTAAACGACAGTAATAATCGCAATTACAATATTGAGGTGAAAAATGATCGTGCAGCCCATCATTATTGAAGCAAAAGCGACATGAATAGGAGTGTTGTGTGTGCTGTACCTCAATCAAAGAACCAATTCCAGCCGGGACCAGAACCAGCAGACTGGTTTGCTCGTCCAGCAGATAGAGGAAGATGACAATAGTGCTGAAACATCTCCACAACACTGACACACACAGAAACACATCACATGTTTACATTTTCTAAGTTCACAAGATGCATATCAGCACAAACTGTGTGTCGCAGTCACCAGAATGTTTTGCATGTACGGCCAGGCATGTAAATGATCGTTTGTCCTCTTGGTTCATCTCACTCACCTGCTTTACTGGACATGCCAACCATACTCTTCTTGTGCTTCCAGAAACTGATGTCGTTCTTGAAGGCCAGAAAGTCAAACAGAAGCTGGAAAGAAAACGTCTTCAGTACCTCATTCACCGCATAACATCAAATGTCCTGATTTAAACACACTTACATGGAAAGCTGCCACAAAAAAGGTGAGAGCAAGAAAGTATAGATTTGTGTCCACAAATATCCCCTTGATTTCATCAGCATCTTTCTCAGTGAAGCCTAAAGGTGCAGAAAAAAAAGATTTCCGTCACTTTTATTTGCTTGTCGGAAAGTATTCTGAAAATGAAGAATCTCATGAAAACTTTCTGCAATGCCAGTGTTCATGTCATAAGGAGGTTTTTGTTGTAACATTTTTTTACATTATTTTCAATTAAGCACAATTTTACTTCCCAAATTCTTATTCCTGTAACACGTATGTGTCATGAGTTCTTACTAAAGTAAGAATTGTGGAAAATGTGCTTGATTTTTAAATAATAAATAATTTCAAATTGCAAAAAAGTATCGGTCCTATCTTATTTTGTCTCATAAGTCTTTTCTGTTTTTGGGAAGGTGAACTGGACACATTTTTTAATAACGTTCATGAGATTCAACAATAATGAACCCGAAGGATTTATTAAACTCTCCCTGCCAGTCAAAAGTTGATTCTTACCGAACTGCTGCAGTGAGTAAACGGCGTCCTGCATGTGAATCCAGAAACGCAGTTTCCCCAGAGCGATGGAATCATACGAGATGATCAGAGGCAGTTCAGACATACTGCTGTTGATCTCCTGTTTCGAATGAAACACCATTTTAACATCAAGATTTTTTATTTGTATTTTTAGCGACTTTTTTTAAATAGATTTAAGACGGTTTAATTCCTTTTTCTGCAAACTGTACTTTAATTGTTGTGATACGATCAATCAAATGTTGATAGTACAAATATTCAGTACTAGTTCATATGAGCAGATATAGAACTAACCGACTGCAGTTTTGAAACTACACACAGACGTCTTACCATTAAATCCTTCACTCTGTTGCTAAGTTCATCCACAAACAGTAGCGGCAGGTAAATCATTTTTTTCCCGCTATGGTATCTGAAAGACACAAGTAAACCACACTGAATTCGTGCTCGGAACACATCCACCCAAGTCAAAGCAGGTGGAATGAATCAATAAACTCACACTCTCATGTAGCGATGCACGTCTCCAGGCAGAGCCTCTCGGTCGAACAGAAAGTTCTCAGACACGACGTTCAGGGTCAGACGAGAACGCCAGTGAGAAACGGGGCGGTCCGGCTCCGAGTGGTCACCTGGTTTTTGCTGCTCCGGTTTCTGGATAACAATGGCATTAAAAGCAGACCATCACTAGACCGTCACACACCGCACTGTAAAATACCATGTAGGGTGATTGTATCCTCACCTGCGGTTCTTCCTGCCCCGTGATCAGACTGATCTCTGGAGGTTTGGGCAGCATGTATGTGGTCAGCTGTGTGACTAAATGCACCTGGTGCGGATCCTGCCACGGGTCCATCCCCGCCTGGTGCAGGAACACCATGGCGTACAGCGTCCCGTTCTTCCGTGTCTTCTTGGGCAAAGACACATTTACTAACCTCTCAAACCTGTTATTAACATCAAATTCTTCTTCTCTGTGGATCAGACTGTGTCCACCGTCAGCGTTCGGTTTCAACGCTGTGTAGATGCTCAGCTGATAAAAGAAATGCTCGTGGTTAAAGCACAGTCATAACAGGACTAACTTTAATGTTAATGTACACAATAATATTCTGTAGTATTAACTATAGTGAACTGAACATTCATATTTACTAAAGCAAGGTTGGCAAACTAGGAATTATTTTTCATTTTACAATAGTGAATACGAAAGCATAGATTAAACCTAAATATGTGAATCAATCATAACCACATCATCTATCAAAACACACCGCCGTTTGATCTATCTAATGCAAAACATGACAGTTTTACCTGCAGTCGAGGGTTTCCAGCCAGGTAAGGTGAAATACAGCCGTCACCCTTCGGGTGGTCGCAGGGTTTCGTGTAAACTATCCCAAACATGACCCAACATGTGTGCAGTACATACAGGAGGAAGACCCCCACTATCAGACTCGTAAACGAGGTCTTAGGAAACATTTTTTAACAGCATTAAACACAGTTCACAGCTTCAATGAAAACACGAGACAATACTCAACGTGAACATGCTGATACAGAGATCAGAGCTGAACCGCCGGATCTGTGATGAGCTGTCAATCACTTCTGATACACACACGTCACGTTAAATCCACTCGGCGGCATCATTTATAACATATCCGGTGTGTTGTTTTCATATTCCAAGCGCCTTTCAATCCATCGTCTTCAGATATTTAGTGTAAAATCACAAATAAATCTTCATAATGAAGCGCGTGTGTTCAATTTCTTTAATTTCTCATCGATTCACTTGGGGCGCGATGTTTCAATGAGCGTCTTCCGCATTTCACTTCCTCCTGTTGGGATGCCAGATTGACATGAATTCAACTTCCCCGATTAGATAACGTTATCGCAGTATATTATGAATTAGTGTTTAAATTGCGTACAAATGTTAAGCATAATATATTATATAAATACACAGTATAAATGTGTGTTTTGTATAATTATATATAATTTCATGTTTGTTTTTGTCAAAGATTGTGCTCGACCACCATTGATTCTGCTTTCATTGTGATATTTTTATTTTAAATATTTTTTCTGGTCTCTATCTGTGTTACTGCCGCGCATAAGAGTTTATCTGCACAAATTCTTAAAACTAGTAGAAAGGGCTGTGAAACGTTTCATCTATTACAACTCAATATAACATATAAAATATAAAGACAATACAATTTCAATATGGCCGATCTTTAATATATATATATATATTGTTTTCATTTCACACAAAAACACAATTTGTAGTGCTGTTTTTATTGTTCAGCGGCAACCACCGCGTAGTGAAGGACGGTTGTGCTTCCGGTTACGCGCCGGAAGGGATTCTCTGCACTGATCCAGTAGCCTCCGACGCTTATTTGTCGTTTCGCGCTACAATTTTTTCTCTTTTTGGTGGAGGATTTTACTTTATAATCCACCGCCAGTATGAAACTCGTCAGGTAAAACATTTAAATGATATAATTCACTTCATCTAGTCACATTACACGATAAGAAATGTTATAGATTTTAACGGATGAGGTTAGATTCTATGTGGCTGCTTGTTAGCTGTTAGCTGCAGCAGGCGGGAATAAATGAATGAGAAAGCAGACGACTATTAATGTTTTACTTTCCTTCATATTTTTTACTTTGTTGTTTATATTAGTTATGAATTTAACTTGCAACGCATGCGTTAGTTTATCATCAATATGCATTTACGACATTAGTTTCTACCATAGGCCTGAAAACGAACTATTGCAACAACAGACATTGATCGTCCAAACAAACGCTTTCAGTTAACCAACTACAGATGCGAAACCAACTGAGCGCTTTGTTCAGTTTCGATCATATTGCGTTTAAATTAATCTAACTTATTGCAAAATGTGATGTTGTTTACGTGAAATGTTTTCATTGTGATTTTGCAGGTTTTTGATGAAACTGAGCCACGAAACAGTGACTATTGAACTGAAGAATGGCACACAGGTTCACGGCACGATTACAGGTAATTCATTTCTCACCATCTGTCTTTTTCAATGTAATTGAAAGTTGAGTTAGGCTTTGGTAGTAAACTTTACACTTACTTAGTGAAATCTGTCACATTTATTTCAACAGTCTGTAAGTAAGGACTTCAATATGTACTGACCACTTTGGTGACTTTATATGCATGTCTTTAAATGATATAATCAACAGGTGTGGATGTCAGCATGAATACTCACCTCAAAGCTGTGAAGATGACCCTAAAAAACAGAGAACCCACCCAGCTGGAGTCTCTCAGTATCCGTGGCAACAACATCCGCTATTTTATCCTGCCGGACAGTCTTCCGCTGGACACGCTGCTGGTTGATATCGAACCCAAAGTCAAGTCAAAGAAGAGAGAGGCTGGTGAGTGTTGTAGTGACATGACTAACTTGTTTAGGTTGATTTGACCCAAAATGTCTTCTCTGGGGCTCAGAAGTTGTGTCCACTCTTTCGGGAAATTTATCTAAATGCTCTATGTCCCCATGTGTTATAGGATTTTATTAGTTTGCAACTTTATTCGTGCTTTTTAATCAGGATAATTTCAATAACTGATGAATGTTTTTCTCTTCCTTGCAGTGGCTGCTCGTGGCAGGGGAAGAGGAAGGGGACGGGGCAGAGGAAGAGGTCGTGGCCGGGGTGGGCCGAGGAGATAAATCAAGCCACTGGACATTTTTGCTTTTTGTACAGCATTTTTTTGTTCACTTCATCCTCCGCGAATATTTTGTGATTCTGATTTACATTCATTTTGTACATTAAAAATGTTCTTTTGAAAACTTTTTGTCTGTTATGTTTGGAAATGCTGAACTTTTTGTACCAGTCATAAAAGGCAGAGCTGTTTCTGCAGATGTATATGGTAATTTTCTAGATTCCTTACAATAAATTGCCAATTCGGATGTCCTGTTTTGTGCTAAATGGTATTTCTTGTTTTGGAATATTTTTGTTTATTTTCTAACGACAGCAAAAAATAGACAAGATTACAAATATAAAACATGCCTAGATTAAATTGAAAAACAAGTTTGAATCATACAAAAAACACCAGATTTGTCACAATTATTCAATTCTATTGGCGTGCAAATGTTGCAGGAAGAGACCCCGGACGGTAGAAAATTTAGGAGACTTTGCTTCCTTGAGTTGTATAGTTTCAAGATTTAAAACGGATAACAAGGGTATTTCTTGATTGGAGAACTGAGAACATTAATCTTTAACGTAATGCCCGAGTTCGTTTGTGTAATGGGGATCAAATTCAGACAAAAAATTGTCAGCCTTGAATTAACCATAAAGGTTGGGGAAACTGTTTATAAATGTTATTGGCTTCATTAATCTAAATCTTTTATTGGTTAAAATAATCATATCCAATAATTGAAAATTAACTGCCGAGGAAATAGTGTTTCAATAAAGAGTTATGACGTAACATTATATATGTGGATGAATGCAAACGTTAATTGATGTTCCCCATTAATGGCATTAGTTTAAAATTGCCAGCTGTTTATGGCGCTTTACAGTTTGTGGGTCTTTTGTTTTGAAAATAGAGACGCATACCGGAAGTGGTCGCGGGCGTTCATGAAAAATCTCGCCATTAAATTACAATAACTGACATTAGCTAACATCTTGCCTTACAATAATAACAAATAGCAGTTAACTGTTGTCAACGATCAGATTCCCATAGAAGTAGTAAAATTTACAGGTAGGGTGATTTTATAGGGCCAAAGAAAATGACGTAACACTAATGTGCGCATGCCTGTTTGGAGAACCTGACGGGTAGAATGAAATTTCGGGACACCTGCTTGTCGGCTCTCTTTTTCTGATTTAACAACTCTTGTATTGTCTCGATTCATTCTAGCGAATTGTTTTTTTACGGGTTGATGTTAAATTGCGGTTTATTTTCGTCAGATCAGAACGATTTTGCACCAAATGCTTTGTTTAATGCTGCAGCGTCATTTCTAAACCATGGTCATTCCTTGGCCAATGTGACGTCACAGGATGTCTGTCAGTCAGTAATGGAGCTTTCTATCAATATTAAAGCCATGTGGGGTTGTGTGTTAACGCTTCTTAACATTCTTTGACATTCGCGTTTAAAGCATTAAGATAGAGAGTCGTTACAAATGTCGACCACGGGCTTCTTCATGTATTATGCCTACGGCAGTAATTTACTGAAAGAGAGACTCCAGCTAAACAACCCGTCAGCTGTGTTTCACTGCATCGGCAAAATCAAGGTAAACAAAGCAATAGTACCTATTATAAATGCTTTAAGTTTCCATTAAAGGGGTCTTATCACACGTGTTTTTCTGTGTCTTTGGTGATTTTTACCTGATGTTCCAAATATGGTAAGAGGCGTATCCGTCACACGCTTATGGTATTCGACCAATCACTACGTACTGGTTAGCACACCTCGCTTTTCAGATCGATCAGAGCCATTGATGGAGAGAGTTGCGTCTTTTCCGTTCACTCCAATGGAACAGTTTTTTCGCAGTTTCAATAGTTCCCGGAAGTTACTAGTAACTCATAGAGCTGCGACTAAACAGACCAACTGAGGTAAAATTTTAATCCATTCAAAGACGAAAGCCATTAAATGAATAAATAAATGAAAGAAATAAAGTATTTAAAGAGAAACATAGCTTCCTGGAACTATCTGAGGGCTCCATGAATCACGTGACGCTCCAGCGTTTTGTATTTCCATTGGTAAGCCTCTCTATCTCAATGGCTCTGAGATCGATAAGCTTTGTTAAAAATCTGTGTCTTTCAAAGAGGCGAGACAAAGGGGAATACAGCGTTTTTTAACCTTAAATCGAGTATAAACATTGCATTACATCTAAAACAAACCATAATATTCGTATAAGCTGTGTAATATGACCACTTTAATGATAAAACAAAAACGTTTGTCTTTGGATTTTAACCTGGTATTCAAGTACATTGAATGTTAATGCCATGGTACATGAATTGTACTGTATGTACACCACAGTTCCATCATTGTCTAGTATGTTTGCAGGACTACAGACTGAATTTCGGGCTTTGGGGGGACACCACAGACTGCACCTGGCACGGTGGAGTGGCCACAATAGAAGAGACTGATGGGGAGGAGGTGTGGGGGGTCGTGTGGCGGTTAGACAATGAAAACCTCTCCACTTTAGACAAGTGAGATCACCATGAGTTTATGGCTTCGTTGGGGGAAAAACAAACACATTTCAGGCATGTATTATACATGTGTTTCAGACAGGAACAGGTGCATGAGGGCATGTACAGACCTTCACAGGTGATGGTGGAAACAGACGAGGGGCCGATACTCTGCCGGACGTATAAGATGAACAATTTTAGGCCATGTCTACCTTCACCGCAGTACAAAAAGGTCCAATTTACCATCCACCTTTAGACCAAAGCACAAGCTTTGAACCTGCACATTAACGTGTCACTTATTTCAATGTTTATATATTCACACAGTGTTCTGGTGCTCACTTACAACCGCATGGTTTGGCAACAGTGGTGAAGAGTCCAGAGATTATTTTTCTCATCTCATTTTGTGTGTAGGTCGTGTGTTTGGGGGCTCAACAGAACAGCCTGCCTCAAAACTACATACAGAAGCTTCTGGCTCAGAAGACAAACGACTACAGTGGCACTTCAGTACTGGATCAGATCACCAGTATGGAGAAATGACCTGCAACTGATCTTAACCCAATTAACTATGAATACACACACATCTCTTGACAGAATCAACAGGGCTTAAAGAAGGTTCAAGGACCGTTTGAGACAAACACGTAGAAATAACTCGCATCACCAAGACTGCAAAATTTCATCTATACTTTTGTAAGATCTTTCTGCCTGTCTGTACAATTCAATCAAAGTCACCCGCAAAATTTCAACCATTTTACTTTCAGGCAATTCTTCATCAAAATCAGTCAACATTAAAGTTTGAGAACACCACCCTCTGTTTCTTTTCTATAATTGTTGAAAACCAAAAGCAATAAACTGAGCACCACGTTTGTGTAAAAGCACAATTCATCATATGTTCATTTCGACCTTCAGCTCATATTTATTTATTTTATACCGCCCTCCACAATCTGCATTGTGGCAAAGCAGCGACCCACTTGAGTTAGTCCTTATATAAAAAACATGTATTTTTAATGTTTGAGTTATGGATTACACAGAAGAGACACACACTCCTTGTTCTACATTATTCCACAAAAATATTGTCCTCCGTTTTTCATTGTAATTCATCATTTTACTTTATATTTTAACTTAATATTAAAATATTCTGATAAAGGTTCAGATTTATTCAATACATTTCAAGTAAAAAAGACAACCAAGAAACAGCATTTTATTTGCTTGCTGCTGCTTGTAACTATGAATGAGTTTTGAAACACACAGTCCTGAAATGGATTGACCGAAATTTTCAAAATAAAGATTGTTTACCTGGTCATAGTTCACAGGGTCCGCAGATCTGAGATAGCACACTGTCTTTTAATATTAAACCTTTCAAATATTTAAATAAAAGGATGAATGGGTCCATCGGCCTTCAGCAGGTGTGTGGAATTATAATGCGATGTGTGATCAGTGAATCTGTTGCTGTCATCCCTCAGCTGAACAGACAACATCCAAAAGTACCATCAGGTGTAGGTTGATCCCTTGAAAATTGTAATCCTGCAAGCACTAAAAAACAAACATTTAAACAATCTCTTATTTTATTCCTGTACAGATCTAGTTCTGTGAGGGGTCAGACGTCAGAGCTGAAGCCAGAGCAGCGCAACCTTCGTGTCTGAAATCACAGTGTATCGAAATCACATTTTTTTACTCTCACGGTTTTCTGAAATGATGCTGTGGTTAGTTTCTACTGAAAAATCATGTTTAATTGCATAAAAACTTTTTCTGTTTGTTTGACCAGTTCCACACTCATCTGACTGACCAATCCAACCCAACAAGAACTGGTTGAAAAGACGTCTTTGCCTAAACAAATTTAAGATTTGGTTGAAAAGAGAAAAGTCGTCTGTAATAAGACGTTTTCTTCGCGTCTAATGGACAAAAGTTAAAATAATATATTATATTCTCACTCTGAGAAAATCTTTATTTTATTGCCTATGCAGAGAGGTGTGATTCAGTAAACGGAAACAAAAACAAGTAAGTACACATAAAAAAAGAAAAATAATACAAAAATTCACAGATTAACTTGCTAGTTACTCACAAAATAAATATATTAGAATATGACAAGCTTTAGATTAAAGAATTTAAACTATAAAGAATAAGCAGATGTCTAACATGTCCTGAATGACTGATTAAGCTCTGATTACAAGCAACTGGATCATGGAGATCTAATCTAGAACAGGTTGTTCGGAACATGAATATGATCTTATAATGAATATACAACATGGTTGAAATAAGGTTCAATTCAGGTTGTTGAAAGAGCATGTTCAATAAGAGCTCATATACAACAAATACCATTTTCAAACGTAAACCCAAGAATAAGCATCCCAAAAATCATTGAAGGACTATGATCTTTATAACAAAAAATGACTATGTTTCATTTATAATGATTACAAATGTCCATAAAATATCCTTTGACTGTCAACTACAATCTATTCCATATAATAAATTCAGGATTAAATAAACCCGTAAAACACTTTCAGATGGATTTGGTTCACATACCTAATATAATTAGAAATGTGCTTTAATATGAGAGTACCTGCAACTTGGAGAAACTTATCTCTCCATCTCTTAATGCTTGTGTGTCCATGAATCATTCATCAGTCTGAAGCTTCACACGTGCAGTCAAAGACACTAAAATACAAGTAAAAAGAGTTTTAAAATGATATTTATATGAATGTTATATTTATGGGGACGGAAGAATCCAGAAGTACATTTTGGGAATTGTATTTTTTTAAAACAGTTTATAATTCACAGTTGTGTGCAACTAATTGTCATCTTATGTAATTAAGTCTAAAATAGTATTCTTGTGTCTTTACTTACGTTATTATAACGTTAAGTCGTAACACTCACCTCCTCCATGTCAACAGTTCTCCATGAACAATGATAACAATTAAGTTAACTTAGACACTTTGTCTCTGAACTAAAAAAAAAAGTGTTAAAATTGTGTTTTTGTGTTATGTTGTAAAATGATCTGTCACGCTATAAAAACCTCACAAAACACGTAGTTGGAAAGTGAAAGTCACAGAGGGACAAACACATGGAAAATTTAAACTCTAAATAAATGGTCGTTTTGTCCTCATTAGGTTAAAAGGGTTCTGTTGTACTTGTCAATGTATAGAGTCGCTTTGGATAAAAGCGTCTTTTGCGCACATTTTAACTGATAAATGTCTGCGCGCCGCCAGCAGTGAAAGTCGCGGCGCTGCGACCAATCGGTCAGAATTGACCGTTTGGTTTTTAATCGCTCTCGCGGTATTTTGATAAAATACGTGAGCCGTTGGTCTGCGCGACACATTATGTTGAACACCCCTAATGGGAGTTTAAAATGAATCATTTTAATAAACATATACATTTAATTAAAATAAATTGCATTTTGTAAGAGGCAAACAACATTTAAGAAAGAAGCCAAACACTATTTTAAATTTCAATAACTAGGTATTCATTTATTTTATTTCTGTTTGTGCCTGTTTTGTTTTTCTTTAAAGAACATGAATAGAATTGTGCTAACAAAAGGAGTAATTTTTTGTGTTTAGGAAGTACATAAAGCCACAGACAGATGTAATGTCGTCATTTACACCTCTCATCTAAAACAGATTTAACATTATAGACCAAGACTTGTTGTGTATGTACAGGCCAGAGAAAGTATAAAAAACAGGATTGCACCTCACGTTGTTTTGGATATGGTGGTACATTTTCTTGTCACGCAGGCAAAAAACCAATAGATACAAAGATACAATGTTCTGAAATCAATGTGTTATTGCACAGTTGTTGTTTGTTTGCATACCAAAAAATCTTTATTATGTAATAGTTCTATACATATCAGTGCATTTGTAGGAATAGCACTTCTGAGATTGTCCAAAATATTTTATGAGCACAAAGACTCATCTTTCAACCGACACCAGACCTCAATCCTGAGTAGCTCTAGAGTAATAAAAAAAATCTAAAATGACAGGAAACGAACTTATATCTCATTTTCTTTTCGTTGTTGAGATCAAATCCAATGTATTCCCTTACATGCACCCAAAAAGTCATTCATGCTTCGGGTACACAAGTGTGTACGGTACGATGCTCCACGCAGATCTAGGATGATGATGATGATGGAGTCAACATTCATTCTCAAAGTTTGCAGATCCTGATGCAGGAATTAGTAGATCAACTTTATGACCAAGCGTCCCTTTACTGAAAATATAACCTGCAAAGAAAAAAAATGACACAAATGAAGACACTTACATAGACTTCCAGTTAACTTGATGCACACTAGATATTCCGTTTTGTTTAGAGCATTCGGCCACAACTCAACTAGATATCTTCTGTATATTTTTCTGTTTAGTCTTGTTTTTGATATTAGTTGCATTGCTCTTGGTAATGCATAGCTGCTGACCTTTCCCATCGCAGGTTAATCTGTGGGATGTTCTGGACACGACCTGTTGACCTCAAACCATTCATCAATGCACCTGCGATCGAAGAAGACATGAGTTTCACAGCCGTGTTGTGTTTGTTGAATGTATTTATAAGCGTTTCTCGTACCCTTTGTGATAGACGCAGAGACAGGGCAGACGTGCGATCGTGTCCCCCTGAAGCATGTCATCCAGGCATATGGTGCATTCACCACAGTCACGGGACAACACATCCTCTAGAAAGAACATGAAAGAACATACAGAAAGATGAAAAGTCTTTATATATAGTCAAGCCCTATCTTCTGTCGAACATCTTTTCATATGTTCAACTCTCGTCTCACGTGCAAATATAGATTTACATTAGCATCTTAGACATAGTATTGAATGTTATCTTATTGTGAATCACTTTAGATAAAAGCTCTGCTAAATGAATTAATGTAGCAGTGACAGTAGGATGTCAAATGGGGGCGCTGTAACACAACACAAGCAGGTTTGACCTTCTGTGTACAGTTTGTTGACCAGACATCCCAGTTTATTTTGGAGTGTCCCGTTTTCATGAGGTCTGTCACAACAGGTCTGTCACAACGGTTCATTAAATGCGAATAACTTGTTTTGGTGAATTAAGCGCATTTTGCACTTTCAAGGATTTTATGCGGAATAACAATTGATTAAAATAGTTTAGTATGATATTAGTATTATTTTTTATCCCAAATTATTCCCAGACATGAAAATGTCCAAATGAGGTGTCATTAGTAACCCTGTGAAATAATCAATAATAATTTTTTTTGGAAAGGTGTGGGAAAAAGTGGGTTTTAATTGGGTCACAATTGTGATATAACAAATAACATACTTCTGAAGTCATCAAAATTGATATAAATTTCAGCCCAGCTATGTTAAACTTTTTATGAGTTATTATTATGCATAAAAAACGTATACAACACTGATGGGACTATCGAGATACAAAATACAACCATCAATATATTTTAAAATTGTTGATTTATTCGAATTTATAACATAAAACAACTTAAAATGTCAATATTGTAACTTTTTGTAACATGTCAACTTTTAAGTAAGTTCACTATTTAGTCATTGCAACACCAACAACTGCAATTAAATGTATAGGAATACTTAAATTCACTATTATCCCACCGGTCACTTTTGTTGCAATCAACATTATTACTCATTCTGTGACCACACGCAATAAAACTGAATACATGTGAATTCAAATATTAATACTAGACCGCTTTAAGATAATGTGGACCATAAAATCTTTATGGTCACATACTTTACTTTTTCTTTTAAAGCTTTGATGCGCTCATCCTCTTCACAGTAAACTCCTGTGGTCATGTGACAATTTGCACTAACTATGTGACACTGCACATATTTAATTATTCTACATATTTGTAGGAAATGCATTCAAATATCAGAGCTTTCAAAATAAAGACCTTCTTTACGGTCACTATTGTGACCACTAGGCCTACTCCCGGTCTACTTTTATGCACTTCTCAGCAAAATAGGTTTACTCGAAAAGTATAATAAAGTATTTTACTTATACTTGACTTGTCGTAGTTGTGTTCGCTCTTTTGATGAAGAAGTCTATTAAAGCACAGTTCTACATACGGTCTTATAAACGCACTCATGTTCAAGTTAAAATCATTTTGGTTCACAGACAAGGCTTAAGCTAGGACTATGCCACGCTTTTATCAAAATGCCTTAGATTAAAACATTACTGTTTGTATCTTGAGACAAAACAATGGCAATGACATGTTTTCCTTTTATAGCAAATCTTTCATTTTAAGCCTTGAAACCGGGCAGAAAAAGACAGCATTGATATAACTACACTTACTACATGAAGAATTTAAAACATACTTAAACTTTCCCTCCTGTACTGTGTGGACACTTATTTTTGTAAGGGAAGTCATATGCACTATGTTTGTTATTTATTTTATGGTAGTTGTGTTCATGAGCTGGAGTAATGACACAAAAATATAATATTCATCAGCTAAAGACACGTTCCCTCATTTTAAAGAAATGTACTGTACTGTTGAAACATTCGACATACAAATGTCTTCTTACCGTTATAATGGAGTCTGGGTTTGGAGAAACACATCAGCAAATGAACGTCTATTTCATCAGAACACACAAACTTTGTGCACATAGGACAGTGAAATCCTGCTGAAACAAAAAAACAGAGCAGACGAATCACCATCATGTTTATCTTTCTTTTTCAAAATTCTGCAGGTTAGTTCATATCAGTTAAGAGTGTCTCACAATGTAATCTCATGTGTGAGCTTATCTCGCCCTGAAGTGTGTTATTCCCGCTTATCTGGATGAATAACATCTGTGCTGTAATCCTGCACATGTGATTGTCCCGCACGTTTATATGAACATAAAGCTCGACCTTTGACAACATGTTTCATTTAGAATAAAGTCAGAATTACTACCAATGCATTTATCAGTCAATCACGTTTAGATTAATAACACACGCGTGATTAGAGCGTCTCAATGTTAATGACACACACACACACAATCTGTTATACAGAATGACTAACTGTAGTTAGTCTGGATATACTAGACGTAAGCACCTCATTTAATCACAGCTGACCTGTTTTCACCTCCTGTTAATGTTTTGTCAGTATAGACTCACACAAGTGTGTGCGTGTTTGTGTGTCTGTGAGTGTGTGTGTATCTAAGTTAAACTTTAGATGTGTTTTGTGTATTGATAAAGGTCAAAGATCGCTGTCATCCAAACAAACACACTGTGCAGGGTGTGTTTTACATATACACAAAGAAGAAACATGGATGAATGAACAACATGATTCCAGTTCTGTTTTTCTATCAATTTTTGTTTTGCATATTTTTGTTCCTATTTTGAAACGCACGTCAAAGACGTACATCTTATAAAATGAACTGACTATTGATAAAAAGCAGCCAAGTCCAGACTCAATGAGAAAACTGATTGACGGAGAGCCTCTTCAATGTCTACAATGTCCTTTTCATCTTTTCAGACGTTTTTAAATTGAGTTTGTAAAATGTATGGTAAAAGATCCCAATTTACAATGAAGGGAATGTGTAAAGAAGCCTCTCATAGACAAACACTTGCAGTCAAATATTGGTTCCTTGAAGAATGGAAGACAGAAGAAGTGCCCCATTATTTTGGCTATGCTGTTTGGTGATGATTACACAAACAGACAGACAATACTGTGAGTTACTGTATCTCTCACTGACAGGTCGGACTGTTTCTTATACAACAAATCAAAAACACGCGGACATGTTTCTTATCCCAAACATGACGCATTCAAATCTCAGCAGGAACTACCGGAACTGTGAAACATGAACACAAACAATATAGTGGAAATCCCCAATTGTTGGGAAACAGTTCTCCCGGTATATTCTGACTTCCTGATCAGACTTCTTATGGAAAGAAGTGACAAGTGACATGTGCCTATTGTCACTTGTCACTTTATCTCTTCGTTTATTTTTTTATTGTTCCACAATTTCCTCATTTGTATATCTGTATAGTTCTTATGTACATATGGTTAAACCGTATTTATCTGTGTTTCAACGTCTACTGTCAGTGTTTAATGTTAATTGAAAGCACCAAGGGTCTGCGAGTAACACAATTTCGATTCTCTGTATGTATGTACTGTACATGTGGAAGAATTGACAATAAAGCAGACTTGACTTGACTTGACTTGAAACTTGAATAGATTCAAGATTTTCATGAACCTGCAAATGTCCTCCAGCCAAACACACGTATTGTTTGATGGTTATTGCCAATCAAAGGTCACGAAAACACAGCAAATTGTGACCTTGAAGAACACAGTCAGACCGCACAGAGTCTGGCAGACACAACCTAGTGTTTCATTCAAACTCATGAATATATCAGCTTTACTTCCTCTTCTTTTCTTCCTACGTCTGCGTGTAAAGTTTCCATAGCAAAACAACAACATCAACAACAACAATCACCACAGAGATCTGCACACACAAACACTCTTTGTTTGACGCTTTGATCATTCATAAAGTTTGAATAAAGATGTGCAGCACTCTTACAGCAACTTTGTGTCCTGAAATAATATCAATTGCAATGCACACGAGTTTGTGAACAATTGTGTGAGATTAGGAAATGTCATATAAATAAGGTCTTAACCTAATCAGGTCAAGAATTTTTACCTTGATAAAAGGTCAGATAATAGGACCTAAATATGATCTTGTTTTTTTTATGTATTCCATATTCCATGAACATTGTTAAATCAGTGTGATCACGTGATGTTGCGCGCGCTCTTACCGGACAGCAGGTGAGGTGACAGGTGAGCAGGTAAAGATCCGAACATCAGAGCTCTCTGTCCGTCTGTCTCAGCTCTCCGGCCGCTGCTCGGGATGAATGAACGGGGCGTGTGTGATGGATACTGGATCCGTTCACCGATCTGTGCCGCCGGGCTGCCCCCGTAATAGCGCAGAACCGCAGCCCGACCGGGTCCGCCGGTCGCATCAGAGTAAGACCGGACCCGGACCCCCGCGTCTTGATTGCTCTGATTGAGTCCCATGTGACCTCAGATCAGTCTGGACTGAAACCAATTCTACACTATTCTATTCACTCTTAATATTAGGCTGTATAAATACCCGCAAGGAAAAGTTCGAGGTCCGCAAAGTACCGTGTGTCAGATCTATACTCGCTAGTACTACATGCTTCCAGTAGCTTGTGTAACCAACTACGACACACGCTCATATAAGTTAAATCTTATTGTTGTGCGTGGGAAAAACTGGGATTTACCCTGGTGACGTCACTAGTGCCGACGCGCAGCAGTGACGCGCAGTAGTGACGCGCACAGGTGAGTTTACCTGGAGCAAATGTTTTTCTTGCTTTTTGCTTAATAATTTGCTTTTAATAGCCTACTATTTTTTTCACAAATGTAGGTTTCTTAAAACTTTTGTAGTATTTACAAATTATTTAAGACAAAACCTAAAAAACGTC
The DNA here is from genome assembly GCA_008369825.1 of Triplophysa tibetana. Taxonomy (NCBI): domain Eukaryota; kingdom Metazoa; phylum Chordata; class Actinopteri; order Cypriniformes; family Nemacheilidae; genus Triplophysa; species Triplophysa tibetana. The sequence goes on along the minus strand of CM017908.1, from coordinate 1,416,105 downwards.
AAAAACAAAGAATAGAAAATCTGGAATCCTATTAGATCTATTTGATAAATATAATTTATTGTGATATATTCCCCCATGTATGTTTATTTTTCATAATATGTATAGTTAAAATATTGAAGTGTTTATTTTATTTATTTATTATTTATATTAAGTCTGTTTATTTTGTAGTATTATGTTTTTTGTTATTATTCTGTCTGTAAGCCCCTTAATATCTTCTTTAAATGAAATTGATATGTCCATTTGTTATGTGAATTTGTTATTTAAATTTAGTTTTATTTCAATAAAGAAGCAATCAAGTTTTTAATATAAATCTGTTCTTTAGTCCTTCAGATTTATTCACGATAATAAAACTACCATGTTTTTGCTGAAGTGAATGTAATATGTTTTTCTTCTTTAAGTAAATTTGTTTAATCACTTTTATAAATCATTATGACTTTTAATTTATATTCAGTTTTTGCAATCGTTTTATTTAAATATATGCAATTAATAAAAGAATAGTTATAAAAACATGAAATACACAATACACAAAGCAGATATAAGGTTCAAATTTAATCGCAGAATTTCAGGTTTACAGTACATGCTGATCCAAACATGTTGACTTCAGATTGAATCTTTAATGTTTCTAGACAACAGGCTGTTAAATATTCATCTAAACTCCAGAACAAGATTTTTAATGACCACATTTTAAAAGGTTTTAACATTCTTTTTAATTCTTGGGTAAAAAGGTGACTAAGGTACCGTCCACAAATAGTTTTACATACACAAAGGACAAATAAATAAGTAAATAAATATTTGAGCTACATAAAACTTACATGGCTGAGCAAAAGTAGAGTTTCACGAAGAGTGCGTGTTGAATTATCATCACTAAAGACCAAGAAATCAAATAAAATCAAAATAACCCACAAATCCAGCACAGGGTTTACATAACCGAGTTACATAAGTACATCGAGACGGTCAGGAGGTTTAATCTCAATAAAACACGGATGTAACGTCTTCTCTACGCTTCACTTTCCACCGAGCGTGTGCAGGAAGACACTACTGAAGCGCAACTGTGTATCCAGCTGTTCATGTCATGATCAGGAAATTTTTAACTCATCAGGTCATACGACCATAACTAGATCATTCACACATGCCTAAGACCACCACAGACCACCAGCAGGGCTACACAATGATTCATCAACACCCACTGACCCTTCAGAATCTGGCAATGTGCAAAGTAAGAACTGAAACGGGGCTTTCAGTCCTGATCACAAAAACAATCTTATTCATTATCCATAAAGAACGTTTTATAATTATTTAGAAAACCATCCATGTGCTGGAAACACTGAGCCGAAGAATGTCATCTCCACAAAGAAGAGCGAAGCAACTCAAGAAGCGAATGCTGTGAAAAGGGTTCTTGATCAAGTGGAACATTTATTTTCTGTAAGAGCGCTTCTCTCTTTCAAGAGATGAATATCACGACGGTTGTCTACAGTTAAACTCTCAGCTGACAGTCACAACTTAAATTAGTGTTGATTTAATACAATCAATGAGGACAAAAGATCGACCAAGAGCGCTTTCACTCACCGCAAAACACAACGACACAATCAGCTTTATCTTCTCATCTGCTTGATTGAATCTACAAAAACGTCGTATGCGCTTCGATTTTTGGTTATTTGTCATAGCAGATATCGTAGATTGATTCATTTAAATATAATACAATCTCATCAAGTACAGCTGGGGCTACATAAAAACTCAAGAGCCTGAAGGGCTAAATTTGAAGAGTTCAAATAAAACTTTCTTCATGAACAATATTAAACGCATTTCTCAAAAAAATGCTTCGTATACGACTTATCAGATCGGATCAAATCAAGAAGTCTTGTTTTCTACAATTCCTCAAATGAAATAACGCTTTACTTTTCAACGTGTCAAATTGCGCTGGTAAATGGCCAGCGATTGGAATCTATCACAACTTTTGCTTCATTAGTGCCAAACGTTTTTTTAACACATAAGAGGGATAAAACATGACGCAACATTGACTTCTCGGAGGATGAGTCCAGACTCCTTCCGCCAAATTAAATGTGCAAGACGCCGATGTGATATGACAATGATGTTTAATCAAATATCAATGACGTTTCACACACTTTTAATGGAGTATGCAGTATGCAATATGCCGTCCCAAAATGGATTTTGATCTGCTACCTCCTGATATTACATCAGATGTTGGAATAATGTTAAATGTAATACAGATCAAAGTAACGTGATGCTTTGGGTTAACTCATGAGCCGGTGTATAGATATTAAAGGGTGATCTGATACAGCGAGTGTGTGTTTAGGAAGAGAACTGATACGGAGAATGCCAAGCGTGTTGTCTTTCTGATGGACATTATTGCTGGCTCACACCCATCTGCTGGTGGTCCGGCTCTGGTTCTTCTTCCACGTCTGCATGATACTGATCGAAGGCGTCATCATCGATATCTGGAAGACCCAAGAGCTGCACAAGAGTTTCTCCATCATATCATACAGAACACATCATATCATTAACAATAAAGTATTGTGATGGGTCTCAAGAATCTGATATGAATGTCCTACTTCTGGTGTACCCCAAGAAATATACATATAAAGTCCAATTATGTTTTTAAGTATACTTTATGTAGTAAGTACACTAATACAAATATAAATATATCTTTTAAGTATACTTTAAGTGTAATGCATGGGGATGGTGGTCTAGTGGGTTAAACCACTGAACTGGTAATCAGAAGGTTGCTGGTTCAATCCCAGCAGCCACCACCAGTGTGTCCTTGAGCAAGACACTTTACTCCATGTTGCTCCAGGGGGATTGTCCCTGTAATAAGTGCACTGTAAGTTGCTTTGGATAAAAGCGTCTGCCAAATGACTAAATGTAATGCTTCAATGATTTACATTCGTACTGCTATACTAACTCTACTACAAGTGAACTTACAGATACTGATAGTTTACTTATTCAATACTCAAACTAGATTGTCTTTAGATGATAAATGTAGTTAACACATTCAGAAATGACTTATTTGATAGTTTCGATACTTCAAATACTTGAAAGTGAACGGAACACCATTCCTGCAGTTTACTATTTATGCTAAAGGTCTTAATATATATATGATATTTCATCATACTTGTAAGTAAATCTCCATTAAAAGATCGCGTATAGACCAATTATATGAGTTTAAGGTGATAGTTCAACCTTCTGTCATTTCAAACCTTGCTTTTTTCCTTCCGCAGAACACAAAAGAAGATAGTTTGAAGAATGCCGTTAACGGGACCCCATTCACTAGCATTGGCCTTGTGTCCGTACAACAGAAGTTACTGGGGTCCAGTGCTGTTCGGTTACCAACTTTCTTCAAAATATCTTCTTTTGTGTTCATACGGGTTTGATATGACAAAAGGGCGAGTACACGGTGACAGATTCGTCCTTTTTGGGTGAAACATCACTTTAAATCAAGTGTCATTTCTTACCAGCACATAAAAAAACACACTTGTATAAAGTTCCTTTTAAAGTGTACTTGGAATAAAAAAAGTGCTGCATGTCTAAATAATCATGATACATGTTTGAAATACCACAGTAATAATATGGGACTTTAAGTGTGGGAAAGAGAGAGAGAGAGAGAGAGAGAGAGGAACATACAGGTCTGAAGGATCTGAAGACTTTGTCGAGCACCTCCAGCAGTGTTTTTTTCCCACAGGAGGAGATGTAGTCCTGCGCCAGCTGCAGAAACGGCAGACAGTCTTCACTCTCACTCCACACGTGCTGAACACACAAACACAGGATTAGTTTAAACACTTTTCATACCTACAAGACCTTTAATGTTTTATAAATGTTCATCTCAAGATTCAAAATCAAAGTGTTCTTTCCATCAGCACAAACCCTGTCAGACAACAACAATCAGATATTGAGAGCAACGATATAAAAACAAAGACGCTGATATTTTGGGATGTTTCTGAGTTGATTTCATCCGTAGTACAACTCAAAGTTTCTAAAGTGAAAGTCGAGCTCGCAGCAGAGAATCTGGGACAGAGAGACTCTTTGTCCTGTTATATATATCCCAGCGAGAGGGACCGTCGTTCAGCGGATGCTCCAAATAATCCTCTCCTCCCACACCTATTCAAGACACATGTGTCATGAGAGAATCAAACTCTGTTGAATGTTAGTGGGTGCAATTTAATTACATAAAATACATTAAACATACAAACACTTGCTAGCAATGTTGTCTCCATTTTATATGACAAAGTTTTGAATCAAATCAATTCCTTCATGTCACAGTGTTCTTCTCAGACCTTTCGGATTCCCCTCTACTTTTCTCACAAATTAAAATGTGCCAATAAATAAAGTCTCTCTTTGTTCTCTGTGATCCTGATATTGAGCAACCGCATCTGTGAATATTTTCACGGGTGGCTCTTTGGGGGTCTGGTGCATGGAGGCGGTCTGCTCATGTGTGGGGCGATGTGGGGATACATCGATCAGGGATTAACGGGGCGGAGCGTCGCTTGTGTGGTTCATTCACATCTGTAAAGCAGAAGGCCAAACAGACATGCGGAAATCTGCTCTCCTTCATAATAAACAGCCGTTTCCACATCAGACACTGTGCAGTGTTTTTGATGAAATGATGATACACATAACATGGGATACATAGGACAGCATACTGACCCATGCGTCTCCCACCAGGCCACATGCAACAGCTTACACACTAGATACAGAAAAAAAAAATGCTGGACACCACAACATCCGTCTGAGCATGTGTTGTAAAATGCTGCAGTCAGACATTGAGAATCAGTGACATCATCTGCTTTAAGATTAAAAACAACAGCCCTACAATAAAAGTGCTATGGTGATACCACAGTACAATGATAGTGTCGTGTTGTGTATGTATATATTATTTAATTTTAAATGATTTAGAACACACACACTCGCACACAAACAAACAGTTCCCCCTCCCCCAAGCACATCTTACTCGATTATGTCATACTTACAAAATTCTCGGTTCCCCCGGTTAGATTGTCCGGGCAGAGCACGTAGAAGGATATACCGGGCTCGGCGTAGAAGTCCAGGCGTCTCTCGTCCACATCCTCGGCGAAGATCAGGTCGAACGGGTTTCCCGAGCACCATTTCTCCGCGGTGTCCACGAGCTGCTTAAACTCCATCCTTCCCGACGGATGCCGCGCACCTGCGCGCGCTGATGATGCTGCTGCTGTTGGTCCAGATGCTGAGCACTAGCGCTGCGTCGTCATGGTGATACCTGATGAATATCGTTCTGATGCGATATCACTGTCTCATGCTTTGGACCTAAAGGACAGCACTCGGTTCGACGCTCTTGTGCGGAGAACAACGCCTGTCCTCTGGCAGGGTGACGTCACATGACAACACACAAGCGCCCAGCGTCGTCAACAGGGACCGTCTCTAAAGTGACGCTTACGTCTCCGTCTGTACAAAGAAATGTTAATTGAGCGTCATATTTTAATTACCATGCTATAGAGCATTATTATGATAACAGTGTGGATTAGAAACTCTGCAGCTGAATATGATGGAAACCTTTATTCGATAAAAGATTGTTGTTTATTATAAAGCATGTTTTTATTCCACTAGATGGCGTCATCAGACTTTAAGACCTCGTTTTTTAATTGTGTTTCTTATTTATAGATATGTAAACACTTTACTGACAATCATCTGTGCATTGACACGGACAAAACGTGGGTATGTTTTTCTTTAACGATAAGCTTTCATTGAAAGTTTAGTATCACTACTTTTTTATTATTATTTTCCCAATTTTAGAATAATATCAATCTCATCATCACTGATTTAACATATATTTGGAAATTCAAAATCCAAAATCTATACATCAATGTTTTTGGGAGTAGGGTGGGATTTATAAAGCATGGGCCGCCATCCATTAAACTCATTTCAACAAAATGTTTTATAACCAAAAGACAATAATCTTGTAAAGCTGTGATGATGCACAAAAGCATTGAAGGAAAGTTTAGATTTCCACTCACGGTCTCAAGAAGTCAAATTTTCTTCTTCATGGCCAGAAGGTCAAGAATGGGCCAAATGAATATATGGTGAAGACAAATGTGAATTTGGTATTTTAAATATTTTAAATGAAATTGTGCCTGTATAAAAGGTTAAAAAGCAAGATGATGTTATATATGAAATGGTATGGGACATAAATCATTATTTGGGCTTACATTAAGATGTGAGGGTCCTTTTGTAGTCTTATTTGTCTTATTACCCCTTCCAGTTAAACTGATTTGTCAAGACTAAATGGACACGTGTTAGTTACTGTAAATAAGCTTATAATCACAAAACTCTGAGAAGTGAGTCATGTGAAGTAGCTTCAACAGTGAAAAATACGCTTTTTATAGGATAAGAATTGCAAATATCCTCAGTTTAACATCTTAAGATGAGACTCAAGTTAGCCAGCAGCAAGATGACGTCACCTGACAACACACGAGCCCAACACCATCATTAGGGAACGTCTATAAAGAGACAGTCGCGTTTCTAATCTCACGTCGTATTTCAATAACCATGAGAATATTAAGCATAATTATGATCTAAACGTAAATGATATAAGTACATGCACACAAGAAAAACGTTCAGTGTCTATATTTCTATGTCTTCTGTCCCTTGATTTCTGTTTGCCCTTTTTATGCGTGTATTTATTTATTTTATTTATTTTCACTTATAGACAACGCGCGGATGTGTACGCTACAATAAAACGTCATTCTGTGCGTTAATAGGCCACAGACAAAATGGGGGTATGAGCTTTAAACGGATAGTTCACCCAAAAGTTAAAATTCTGTGATCATTTCTAACAACCCTTAAGTTCTTCAAAACCTGAATACATTTCTTAATTAAGATTAAAAAGAAGAATGTCGTTTTTTAAGTTCTGGAGCATCGTTAACTACCATAGTAGGAAAAACTATAGGCAATGTTGTCACAGAGCTGTTTGGTTTCCCACATTCTTCAAAATATATTATTTTGTGTTTAACGGAACAAATAAATGTTAACAGGCTTGAAACAGGTTGAGGTTACGTAAATGATGACAGAATTAATATTTTGGGTGAACTATTCCTTTAAGGACTTCTCTCCTGACCCCCATCACTGTTGGTTTTCCTGCATTCTTCAAAGCATCTAATTTTACACACAATTTACAATATTTTATCTACCATGGTAGTCAATGATGTCTGAGAACTAAAAATTGCTCACATTCTTTCAAATATCTTTCTTTGTTTTCATCAGAACAAAGACATCCATACACAGGTTTGGAACAACTTGAGGGTGAGTAAATGATGACGGAATTTTCATTAATTGGGTGACCTATCCCTTTAATGACAGGCTAGGCTAGCGTTCAAACGTTTTGTGTAACCTACTTTATTAACATTGTTCCCAAATTTTACATCAATAATAGACTCATCAAAACTATGAGATAACCAGTGTTGGGTGTAACGAGTAACTACGTAATTAGCAACTGTAATCGAATTACTTTTCCCTTGAAAAAGTAAAGTAAGGGATTACTCTTAGTTTGTGAGTTAATTAATTACAGTTACTTCTGATGAGATTAAACTAGATACATTGTGTAATATATAAAGTGCAACAGCGGAATTCATATCAGAATTCTTACATTAAAATCTGTGCCTTAATGTATAATTCTCACATTTGTAATACTTCAGTAAATAATACTACTTTATGTAGCTTTATATTAGTTATTAGAATGAATTAAAGAGTCGTTTCATGTTTATCCTTAAATCAATTAAGTAACAAAGGTGACGTAGCATAAAGAAAGTTATTAGTAATAATAAGTAATTAAATACTTTTGGAGAGAATCATTCATAGAGTAATTTAATTACAAGAATGAATTTGTAATTAGTAACTGGTAATTAATTACATTTCACAATAACCTTCCCAACACTGGAGATAACACAAATGCAACCATGGGAATTGAGATGTGACTAAAAAAATCCTAATTCTGTGTGTGTGTTTGTGTGTGTGTTTGTGTGTGTGTGTGTGTGTGTGTGTGTGAACTGCAGTGACCCTTTTGTGTATTTCTGCCGGAGGGGGCGGGGCGACCAGCAGCTGCAGAATCTCTCATCTCGAGCGGCTTCACATTCCTGTCTTCACTGCTGTGCCGTGTTGGATCTGAACCTCTAGCGGATAAAATGTTTGTGGTCTATGACATTTCGCGTTGTAATGGCGGTTTTAGGGTGAAGTGACCAGTATTTGGACGGATCGTTGGAGCCCGTTATCCCGGAGAAACTCGCTTTGTTCGGTCAATCATAAAACGCGAAACCCTTTCAGTACTTTAATCACGATGAACAACACAGAGAAAGAGAACAAATCTGACGAAGAGTCTACAGAAGAAGAGGTTGACCCGAGGATTCAGGTAAAGTCCATTTAAACGCACACACTATACGATTTAAAGCGCATCCGATTTATTTAAAGACGATCTTGCTACATTGTGATTTTCTTTACACTGATGTGTGCGGCTTTAATATTGTAACTTTTAGACGAATACTTTTTAATATTCCCGAGTCCAACTATTGAACTTTGATTTGGATTGATGGGAAGATCGTAAAACAGAGCAATATTCACATTGCGATCCAAAAAATATGATTGATCAGACTGATGTTTGTTTAGGAAACCAAGAGACATCTGTGTTTTATTGTTTAAAGTTTTGTTACATTCTGTTTCGTTGAGAAAACGCATTCAGGTAACGTAACGTGCTTACTGTCATTATTATGTCATAAATAATTTTCCTCTTTTTAGAGTTCATTTTAAATATACAACACAAAGAAAGAGAAGTTGCCTTTTATGTGAGACATCAAGTTCCTTTTTAATGTTCTGACATCATTTTCTCACCTTCGAGTTGTTGCAAATCTGTATAAATATCTTTGTTTTGATGAACACAGAGAAAGATATTTTGAAGAATGCTTATAACCAGACAGATTTTCCCACGGTAGGAAAAAATAGAAAGTGCCCCAGAAGTGTTTGCTGTCCTACATTCTTCAAAATGTCTTCTACTGCGTTCAACAAAACCAAAAAAATGATAAAGCCATTTATCCTACAAGTTAGGGTCAATGGGTGTTGAGATCTGTTTGGTTACAGGCATTCTTCCAAATATCTTTCTCGGTGTTCATCAGAACAAAGAAATTTAGAAACACTTTGAACAACTCAAAGGTGAATAAAGGATGACAGAATTTTCATTTTTGGGTGAAGTATCACCTTAAGTTTCATAACATTTTAAGGAAACAGGTATTTACAAGCTTAAAGCGGAATTTAAAATAATATGATTGGTTTTGTATTACATCAATTATGGAAAAAGCTAGCTCAAGCACACATTTCATAATTTTCATATAAACATTAAACAAATGTACTATTTAAAATGTTGACGAAAAAAAGTATCGGGACACTTTCCAATCACCAAACCACGTTCAAAGTTGAATGAACTGCACCTGTTGGTTTTCAGCTGTGATATGTTAAAAAAATTATTGTGACAACAGCCGTTTGAAATTATTGATCTTTTGATAATACAGGCCACTGAGATATATCAGTCTTTCACGTGAAAAATACATTCAGAACATCATTATCTGTCAGCTTGATATTTTGTTTCTATAGTTATGACATTCATTTTTTAGCTTTCTCTTGGTTTACCATTTAAAGAAACTTCTTTAATAATAAAGAAATGTATTTTTTGAAAGTGTGCTTTACAACCCGTGATATTCCTGTAGATATATTTTGCATACAACCCAATGATATTTATACTCATTTACATTTAGGCATTTGGCAGACGCTTTTATCCACAGCGACTTACATTGCTATATCCTATACATTTTACATAGGTATTTGCAATCCCCTGGGATCGAACCCACAACCTTGCGTTGTTGATGCAATGCTCTTACCACTGAGCTACAGGAAAGCTCGAATGTGAAAAATGTATTGTATGCTTGCCAAAGTTTATTTTTAATCGTTTGCATAAACTTCATTTGTATCTAAACGACAACATTACAAAAACAGCTTTAAAATCTGTCAGCATGAAGTTAACATGAGAAGAAAAAACCCATTTCAGTGTTGGGTAACTTGAATAACACGATCCAGATGTTCATATTGGATTCTGGGCTGAATGTGTCTCACTTTATCTCCTCAACAGGGTGAACTGGAGAAACTGAATCAGTCCACCGATAACATCAACCGCTGGGAGACCGAACTAGAGGTACTTGTATGCTTTCTTCATGGTGTCAGCGATTTTGCCAGAGTCCCCAAGTGGAAAAAGTCTGATAGCCCCTCCCCCCGCTCTTCCCCGACCAATAGGAAGTGTCTTCCATGTGACTGAAATCCTTCACATTTCTGTCGAGTAGGAGTATCTGTCGGATTTCCTGTTGGGATTAGCAAAAGTTAACGGAGATAAAAATCAAGCTCAGGATGTAAAATTTGTCAAGTTCTGTTTTCAGTCCGATTCGGATTTATTTTGATAAACATATTGTGCCTGTTGACAATCTGAGAACAGATTTATGAAAAAACATATTAAAAAGATAATACTTAAAGTCAAAAACAGGTCTTCCGATTATTGTGTTTTTGTTGTTTTGAAACATTATATAAACCAACTTTACAAGAGACCCAGTTTTCATTTCCTATTTTTCACTGATTTTAATTTATCTTTGTATTACATAACGCTCATCGGCTGTTCTCAGTATTTTGACCGTATTTGGCCTGTGATTCACCGCCGTGAAGCCACATTTGTCCTGACGGAGGAAGTTTGAATCGGTCTGACGTCTCCTTTTCATTGAGCTCCTGTGTGGAAGGATGTAAATGTCAATGTTTGTGACCAAACCCATCAAATGACAGATTCATCACAACTCTCACGGCCCTCACGCACGTTTATACAACAAACATGCTTCTGCCGTTTAGAAAGAAGATAGATTCTTTCTTAATTGTGTTAAAGTTAAATAGAGTTTAACTGAAGCTGTGATTCACAGACTGAGACAGATAGTATAGTTAAGTGCACTGAGAGAGATTCTTGAGCGGCTGGACATCAAGGCCCTTTCTCACTTTTCCCAGAACAAAAGACGGCAGACAGATTTGATTAAAGCTTGTACTCTAATTCACTCTTAAAACGCCTGAGTCGACACAAAAACATTCAGGGGTCATTGACTTTTATTCAGTAGTTCATGCAACTTACCCACAATGCATCTGCACACTAGAATGCTCAACCATGTTGCCAAGTTTCCAAGATTTTCTTTAGCTCACTTCACCCTTACATTCTAATTTATTCTTCGAGTTCAATACATTTTATATTAGACCATCTTTAACCCTTACAGTAAAATTAAACTATATCAGTCCCCTTTCGGGGACAGTTGCATAAATACAGCCGCTACCTTGTGTCTTAACAACTAGTCTCACTGACTAGCAGTTAGTTAGGACTATTAAGTCTTCCTTTTTTTCATTTGAAGAAGACCAATCTACCTTTTTTTGTGACTGACTGACTAACTGTTAAGACTAGTCTAAGCAGTTAATGCAACTGGCCCTTGGTCTCTGTTGTCTAATCTGAACAATCCTCACGAAAATGAGGCACGGTTTTATTACAGAACAAGTGTTGTGATTGTTAAGAAAAACAACCTCAAATGTGACTGATTTTTTTTCTCTTCTTGTCTCACTTCAGGACTCCAGGCAGAAGTTTCGGGCGGTTCTGGTGGAGGCGACTGTCAAGCTCGACGAGCAGCTGAAGAAGATCGGTAAAGCTGTCGAAGACTCAAAACCGTACTGGGAAGCCAGACGGGCGGCCCGTCAGGTGGGTTACTCTTCACATTCAGAATTCCTTAAAGATTACGTCTTCAAAACCTTCTCAAACTACATCTTTACATGTAGTCATTTAGCAGACACTTTTATCCAAAGCGACTCACAAAGTAGGGGAAAACAACAGAAGCAATTTGTGCAACAAAAGAACAACAATGCATAAGTCTCCATTAGCCTACCACAGTATACAAAGCTAAGAATCTATTTTTTTAGGGGGGCATAGGAAAGTAGAAAAGAAGCAGAAGACTGTACTAATGGGACAGATGTTGACGGAAGGGATGTGTTTTTAGCCGATTCTCAAAGACAACTACAGAATCTGTTGATCTTGTTGCAAGAGAGAGATCATTCCAGAGTCGTGGAACACATCCGGAGAAAGTGCTTGAGAGTGATTTTTTTCCCTTTGTGGGACGGCACCACAAGAAGTTTTTTGATTGCAGAGCTCAGGGATTGGGCGGGTACATAAATCTGAATTAGCGAATGAAGATATGGGGACTGCCGAACTAGTTCAGTTTTTGCAAGGTTCAGCTGCAGGTGATGGTCCCTCACCCAGAGCGAGATGTCATTTAGGCATGCCGAGATGCGTTCAGAAACCGTAGGAAATGACAGATAAAGCTGCGTGTCATCTGCATAGCAGTGATAGGAAAAACCTTGTTTCCGAATGACAGAATTTAGGGACGTTGTGTATATGGAGAAAAGCAGCGGTCCAAGAACTGAGCCCTGGGGTACCCCTGTACCGAGATGCTGGGACTCGGAGACCTCCCCTCTCCAGGATACTCTTAATGACTATTCTTGAGTTCTTGAGCCCTTTATCACTCTACAGACTACAGGTTTAGTCTTGAGGTTTGCTGTCAAATGGTTTGGAATTGAAGACTAAATGTTATCTGGAAAAATCTTCAGGAAAATCAAGTTTAGACTCTCTTGAACTTTAGGAAACTTAGCCGACTGCCAACAGGAAATGAGACGGAGGCTACAGACAGAGTTATGTGATGATGGTTTGGCTGTTGCTATGGAGGCTGTTGCTACGCTGAACCCCAGGAAACAGGTTATGATACGGGATTCAGTAGTCATACAGAAAACAATTTAACCGGGTTTCCCAAGCGATGCCATAGAAGAACCATTTCTGATTACTCAAAGAACCTTTCAGATAAAAGTTATAAACATACAGTGTTTTTGTGCGACAGAAAGCTTTTGTGGATGTTTAAGGTTCTTTTTGAAAACATATAGCTTGGCAATGACCTTTATTTTTAGAAGTGTGTTGCGGTATCGGGCTGTTCCTGACAACACAAATAGAATGATGTCTGAAAGCAGCACAGTAATTCAGAGGAGCATACGGATTGGTTTAAATAAAGTTGGATCTCCACATTAAGTGTGATAGAAGAGAGTACTTCACCAATAAACGCACTTCACCATTCTATTCATTTACAGAACCGAACAAAACAGTCACGGAAAAAATCTTGACTCCTGTATGTGTGCCAAGAGGAAACCTTGAAACTACCCTAACAACCACCTACCTCCAGCCAAACACCGTAGCAACGTGCTAAAATTACTGTGAATACCATAGCAACTGCAGGATAATTACATGGCAACCACACAAAACTCTACCTTTCCTTTGTCCGTTGTTTTTTAAGCGTTATATAAATGCTGATTATAAACAAAGATTATAAATGTTTTTTATTTAACCTTCAGCTGTGTATAAAAAAGAATTTGGGGGCTCGTCATTTAAAACTTCAAACCTATTATCATCTTGTGACAGCAGTAAATTCACACAGACGTCTTGTCACACTGTCATTAAAGAGCTTTTTATATCTCGTGTAGGAAAGTGTGTCACCATTAATGTTTCTCAAGGTGTAGCGAGCTTTGGGCTTGTATGTGATCAGTGTCAGGAAAAACTATTTTAAAACCACAGTTTGACAAGATTCAAGTCGTTAATGTAGAAACACTACACACTAGGAACAGAACAGACGTGCAGCTTCTGAAGGTGAGCAAAAGCAACGTGACAAATAAAAAAGAGCACAAAGATAAGATCAAATCTAGTCAGAGTTAAGAAAAAAATTGTTGTTAACAACTAGCAGTGTGTTACTGCGCAAGATGACTATTCCTCTCATACAGACAGACACACGTGCACACAGAGAAGGACACACAGAAGGACACACACACAGACAGACACAAACACACACACAAATACAGACCAACAGCCAGAGACACACTCACATACACAAATAGAGACACACGTACACACAAACATGTATGCAATATGTGTGCTTTAGTTAATCCTTCAGCGGATTATATCAATCTCTCTTTGTGTGTGTGTGTGTGTGTGTGTATTTGTTCTGTGTGGTTTGTCTCTCTGTTGGGGTATTTGGACCATAATTGTGTGTGTGTGTGTAATCAAATGCTGGTGGTCTCATGTGACTCTCCCGTCATCCCTCCGGAAGACCATCACAAGCTGTCTGTCTGTGTTGTAGGTGAGACAGGGTTCAGACTGGACAGAACCAGCTGTCTCACACGGCGAGAGCGCCAACACCCTCTTTTTATCCAATCACACCACGCCACACTGTGACACCTTTCCGTCTCATCTCAATGCTGTCTATGAGAATCAAATGAGATATCTGAGCTTGATAGAGAGTCAGACAGAGACAGCTATGACATCTGTCCTTCACGTGACTTGAGCGACGACCTCAACACGTGACAGCTGATCTCACCTCAGTGTGTGTGTTCCTGTTAGACACCAGAAGAGATTTTTAACACAACACACATAACTGTTAGACTGAAGTAAATCAGACTCTTATGTCAGATAAAAGCCCAGACAATAGTCTTCATCAAGCACAGTTCTCTCTGAAGCTGATCCAAGACTTCTTTTCATATTTTAGTCCTTGTAGGATTTCTATTTTTGTGTCACAGAGTTTCAGGACATGAGGGTTGAATTGTTGTTTGGTTGAACTATTCCTGTGAACACAATCCTCTCAGGACAGGCACGTTTCCTCTGAAGGGCAAGTTTTTGTGCTGTTAGTGCCGCCCGAGGGTTTCTTCAGTATCTTCAGCGGGTCACAGAGAGTTTATGATGCCGTGCCTTTAGATGATTCTTTGGTCATGAATTATTTATTAAACAGGATTTTTCACTTCTAAGCGTTTTTTCTCATGAAAAATCCATCTGCATTACATCTGCCCAGCTGCAGGAGAGAAATAGGTCAGAAAATCTGAGATGCTTGGACCGTTTCCCCAGGCGCGCCGGGTCTGTGTTTGGCTAGGGTCTTACAACTTTGATTTAATTTATGTTTTTATTAATTTATATTATTTGTATTTAATAAACACTTTGTAGAATGGGATCGCGTTTAAAGTCCCAGTGAAATAAAAATAACAATCCCTATTTTCCATGAAATATTGCAGCGTTGGGTCATTGTCTTTCTAAAATTTGTGTGCCCTCATAATTTTTTGCTAAAATCTGAAAATGCACTTCCTTCCTGTAATGACGTTACATCTTAAATGATGCAGGTTAGACGTCTTGGGCGGAGCATCCGCTAACTCCTCCCCCTCAACTGTCAGTCTGCTTCCAATTCCATTTCTGTTTTTATACAATCAATCAAATCGTGGAGAAAGACGAAAGCCACGCCTACTATTTTTCTCTCCAGAAATTCCATTTCGACTTGGAAATGCGTCAAAACACGGAAGTAAAAACGATCGACACTTCCATATCACGGGGACTTTAAATAAATCTATGATTCATTGATATCTAGCGGTTGAGCTTGGTATCGCAGTCTTTTAAAAAAAATCTGAAGTATTGGAGAGACAAGTTTAGCCAAGTAACGGTTCTTCTCGGTTTCTTTTGCGTGTTATCACAAATAATCTACAGGCTCTCTATTGTTCGTGAATCTGTTACAGAAGTTAAGGGGAGTCCACGAAGGCAGTAACGTTCATTTATGTTGTCACTTTGAAACCGTACAGATTTAGCAAGAGCAAAAAAAAGTTTTTTGAGGCAGATTGTTTTACTAGATGATGTTTATGTAAAATATAAAAAATCATGAGGGTTTGGTTAAGCTGCGTGGTTAAATATAGTTACTATAAACACCGTACTATGAAGTATGAAAACGTCTACGGCAAGTCCTCACAAAAATACCTAAAGCCACACAACTGCACTATATACAAACAACAAAACTAAACATGAACAAAATTCACCCGTTTTGTTTTTGCTACTGTGTTAGTCACATCGCTACTTTCAGTTTATATGGTAAATAATCTCTCTAGTGTAAGTGTGCACTACAGCACTCTCATTGTGTATTAGTCTGTGAGTGGGTTGTACTGGGTCTGGATGGGTTGTGTAACTACAGTGACGGCTTTGTGTTCATCATTTCAAGACCCTCAACTGTACTGACACTGTCGCTCTTTCCTGAAATGTCAACAGGTCATCGTGCAACAGTGCCGTCATACATCAGTATTTCTAGTGTAGGTAGCTGCACTTTTGGGCTCGTGGTGCGAGTGATGAACACTTATCATTTCCTAAAGCTTAGTGCCCACACCGACATGACACAATGTGATAAACACAGCTATTGTTTGATACATGTATTGTTTGAATAGAAAGAAAGGTCACTAGTTTGGATGTGTGTGGTGTGACGTGACGTGTAGGGCCGTCATGACCTGCGACGACTTTAAACAAACCACAGACTGCACAGATACATACATGCTGAGGAAAACGTATGAAATGAATGAAATAATATAATATCTTTAATAATTCAATTAATAGAAATTGTTATAAAATGTTTATTGGAATAAAAAGGTGTGATGAATCTAGATAAGATCTCTGAAGTTCTTCACGTATGTTTCTGTTGTTTTGGTTTAACATGCACATACCTGCATACGCTGATATGAAGAATGTGTGCGCTCGCTCACGGCTGTTTCTGCAGAGACAAGCAGCGATGAGAAACATGATTTATGCCGTGATGTACGTGTTGTTTTTCTTATAGACGCCGGTCAAACAAATTAAGAAAAATATTCGTAATAAAGAAAAAATTATTTATATGTTTATTTTAAAAACAAGGAGAGTTATTATAGTTTTGATTTTTGCTTTATAAGTGTTTAAATTTTGACTAATATTTGTATTTTTTATGCTCATTTTAGTTCAAGTTTTAAAAATTTTGTGGTATATGTTTTTTTCATTTTATAATTGATTTGTTTATTTTGCTATATAATATTAAAAAAATATTTAGATTTTGTTTATTATTATAATTTTAGTGCGTTAAACTTATTTTAGTTTCTTTTTGAGGCAACATTTAAATTTTTCCTTTAGTTAACATCTTCAATGTTTTAGTAAAATAACTCAAATTATTCTTAGTAAGCTAAAATAACCTTGAAAACAAGTATTTACATAATAACAAAATAAACTTTCTATAAGGTGCTTAGATGTATTTACTGGGAAGCGAACAAAAGTGCCGATTAAAGGGATAGTTCACCCAAAAATGGGTGGATCACTTTCACCTGCTCATGTCATATCCAACCTGTATGAGTTTTCTTCTTCTGCAGAACAAAAAGGAATATACATTAAAGAACGTTGATAACCAAACAACATTGAACCCCATTGACTTCCACCATATGAACACAAAACCCCACATTTATGAAAATGTCTTCTTTTGAATAAATAATGACGGAATGTTTATTTTTAGCTGATCTGTCCCTTTAAGAGAATGACTTGTAGTTTGAACAAATTAAACTCTGATATCACATGAACTATAGTGTAAACAACGCTGTAAATGTTTTGTAGGCTCAGTTAGAGGCACAGAGAGCGACGCAGGAGTACCAGCGGGCGATCGAGATCCTGCGGGCAGCGAAGGAAACCATCGGGCTGGCGGAGGAACGTTTACTGGAGGAGGACAGCAGACAGTTCGATTCGGCCTGGCAAGAGATGCTCAACCACGCCACACAGAGGGTCAGTTAAATGCTATATGGATATTTTACCATTACATCATAATGAATCATTTTACAGACAGTTAAGAGGACTTTACTTTGTGTCACATACAACATTGCCAAAATATTAAATGGTGCCGTCCCATGCGTTTCACAGTCATATGCGCTTCATTTTTGCTTAACTTCTCTGATTGGGTGTCGCAGGTGATGGAGGCGGAGCACAGCCGGACAAGCAGCGAGATCGAGCACAGAGAAACTGCGGCCAAATACAACGCCGCCCTCAACCACATGAGACAGCTAGAGAAGAAACTCAAACGCTCCATCAACAAGTCCAGGTCAGAGGACATCCAACCACACCCAACATCACCTAACACACAGAGAAAAGAACTATTCAGAGGGTTCGCATGAACATCAACAAGCCAAAGAAAAGCGAGAAAAAGAGTTTATCTCACAAATGCGTCCGTCTTTAGAGTTTGAGATGACATGGCAACAATGTGTCCAACTGAGTCAATATGAGTGAAGATCTCAATATGAACTCAAACATTTCTCATCACATTTGCTCAAATCCAGATTAGTTGACCTCTACAATCCACATTCATTTACACCTCCAGAATCGTTTCAACAATTACGCCGTCATTTTCATTTCTCTGTAAGCACATTTAGGAGAAACGTCTGAGACTGAGCTGATTCTAAAACAAAACACAACTGAGAATTAACATATAGAAAAGCTTTCCTGTAGCTGAGTGATAAGAGCTTGGCGTTAACAACACAAGGTCATGGGTTTGACCCCAGGAGATTGCACATATTTAGAAACAAATGTAAAGGACAATGTGATGTAAGTCGCTTTGGATAACAGCGTCTGCCAAATGCATAAATGTAAAGAAAGGACTATTCTTCATGTGAAAGCACTGGACCGCTGTAGCATTTCAAACATGAACGGCGTCCGGGAATAAAAAGCTGTTTTCCACAAGGAAACCCAGCAGAATTGTGCTCTTCTCACGCAAGTTGTGTTGAGTTCAGTTGTTTCTCCGCCCCACCCCGGGCCTCAGCTCTGCACCGCTGGAGCTCTTCGTGTATTTCACCATCTGTAATGTGTTCCAGATGCGCTCTTGCAGCTGGAATGTCCCCATCCTCTCACTGACCAATGTTATTTCATCCGAGCTCTGCTGTTGCCATGGAGACGCTCTGAGCCTCTGTTTCAACATCTCTCTCTCTCTCCCTCTGCAGGCCATACTTTGAATTGAAGGCCAAGTATTACCTACATCTCGAGGTACGGCAGTTATATTTTGTCCTCCGGTCGATTCACCAAACGATTAAATACATTTATATTTCATGCAAACTAAGCGAATTAGAAATCACGTTTTGTATTTTGTGTTAAAAAAGTGTTCACTTCTCCTTCAGACACTGAAACGCCGAGTTGATGAACGTCAGGCGAAACTGATCCAAGCCAAAGCCGCGTACCGGACCGCCCTGAACAATCTGGAGACCATCTCGGACGAGATCCACGCGCGCAGACGACTCACCGCGATAGGACCCAGAGGCCGAGGCGTGGGGGCAGAAGATGAAGGAGCCACTTCTGATGACATCAGCAACTTTAAAATGGAGTCTGATGGCTTATCAAGTGAGTGGCTTCGTTTTAATTCGTTTTCACAAGTGTGCCGCATGTTGCACCGGAGAGACGTACAGTACAGAGAGGTTGAAGGTTTGTGTGTGTTTTGTGCTGCAGTGATCTCCGTGAACATGGAGGAGGAGAGCTGTGCTGATAATACGTCAGAAGATGATCCAGAAACACAGTCCACCTGGAGTCTGACCTCCACATCTGCACCTGTAGACCTGCGCTGCTCGTTCTCCTCATCATCTGCTCCCCATCTCCTCTCGTCCTCCTCGCCCCCGTCTCTATCTCCGGATGAGCTTGCGCGGCCGAGCTCGGGGTCTCTGGAGGGTCTCGAGCAGGTGTCACCTGTGCTGGGACCACGCAGCGAGTGCAGTGGGGCGTCATCGCCGGACTGCGAACAAGAAAGAGGTGAGAGATGTTTAAATGACAAAAACAAGCATGCTTCAGCTACGATTCTGAAAACCACTATTAAGAAAATTAATAACAAAATTGAAAAAAGTCAAAACTCCAGTGATTTGTTTTGGCAGGTGAGAGAGCGGATGGCGCTGAAGGTAAAGCTGAAAAGACAAACAGCATCATCAGTCAGAAGAGTTCACAGCTGGAGAGTCTGAGCAGATTATCGCTTCAAACCACAGAGGATGAGACTGACGGACCCTCGTTCACCGGGACCTCCAGCACGCCAGCGGTCCTGCTCCTTAACAGGGTTTAAATCTGCGAGACTTTACGTGTCAAAGCTCATCTGATGATGTTTGTGAAAGTATAATCATCTCAGTATTATAAAGACCGTCTCATCTCACAACAGACTGAACCCATGAAACAGTGTTATGATGACATGCAGACATCAGCTATGACGTGAATGGAAATCTGTTTGTCCTCACTGAGTGAATGTTCTTCATGTAATCCTCGGGTTTTAGAGTGGATTATCTTCTTATTTTTCTGTCTTCTGGAATCGGCGTCAAACTAACTCAGTTGGGTCCCTGTGAAATCTCACATTGTTGGTCTTTCAGTGACTGAGTGGCAATTATATTTTTGAGGCAAGATGGATGTTGTCTTTAAATCGGAGGTCATTTGTTAGTCTGGCGTATCCTGAAGGTCTGGATCTTTGGAAAGGTCCACCCAAGAGGCCATATGACTGACAGGTAAAGCAACCAATCACGGTTCGTTTTGTGCCGTGTCATGTTTAGGGGCGTGGAAATGTCCCCTCTGTAACAGATTAGTAAACAGAAACAACGATTATTTGTTTATGCCATAAACCTCGCATACATTTAAGAAGTGGGCGTTTAGTCGATCGTGATGAATTGTTATAGCAATTGTTTTTAACACCACAGTTTACTTCTAAGACGGACCGATAAAAAACACGACACGGATCTCTCCCGGAAATCCTGTGAAATTCAACCAATCAGATGACGACTTCGAACGTGCTGAAGAGTTTCCAGAAAAGTGTGACGTATGCATCAGACGTTCAGCCAACAGTCTGTGGGCGTGTTTGTTAACCCAACTGATGACAGATCAGTTATTGACTGAAAATAAGCTTGTGGGACATTTATGGCAGACATCTGCACTTGTATTTTACTCTTTTTTTTAATGTTGTGTCGGTCTTTCCCTTCTGTCTCACATTTATCTTATAGTTATACACTCCACAGTTAAAGAGGGACTTGTGTAAAGCTTTATATTTATACACAATGTTTGTCTTGTTACAATGATGTTAGATGTGTTTTTACAGCACAACGTTCTTATTTGTGTAATAAACAGATGTTCATAGCAAGAAACCCTTTCATACCTTTCAATTCCGAAACATAGAGTTACATTTTGATCATGTGTAAGTACGTGGAAATAAAGACAGTTTAACCGACCCGAATAAGCATGGAAGTACCGCGAGAGCGAATCGATATAGGAGGGAGCAGTCTGATCTCGCGGTACTTTGATGTCATACGTCGGTGGGTGTGCGCAGCGCCGCACGAAGTCAAACCAAAACGCTTTTTATCTTTGTTTTAATTTTTTTAATATTTGAGTCTTTAAAAAAACATTTCTCAATAAAATCTTTGTCTGAACACAATGTCCGAAAATCTCCTACTATTGAAAAATAGCAGCGCGGGATGCTCACACTTCAACCAATAGCATTGCGAGTTTACTGGTGACGCAAGACCCCAAAGTCCAGGAACGACAACGTGAGTTTATTTTTCCTTCCAAATAACAGAAATATATGTAAACACATTAAAATTAATTTCTAATTCTACTTTTTTGAGGGATAAATGTGCAGCGACATTTCCTGTCAATTGACGGTCTTTTAATTCATTAATCTATATTCGTGTAACGTTACACACTCTGAGAGAGATTGCGGGTGACTGTGAACTTTTGGACTCGCGCGCATCGGTCCTCATGTCGTTGCGCGTTCTGTGGACGGCCGGGTTTGTGCTCTGTCTGACCGGACTGCAGCTCATCCGGGCCGGGGATCATCCGTCTTACGTGGCCGCTGTGTACGAGCACCGCGTGCTGCTGAACCCGGAGCCCAGAGTCCCGCTGGAGCGCAGATCAGCACTGAAACACATGCAGCAAAACCTGCGGATGTTTGAGGAACAGACGGAAGATGCGGCTCGACAGGTGAAAACATACCTGACGCATAAAGAGTATAATGACAATGTGTAGGATTCAGATAAGGACATTGTTTGAACTTTACAACGACCTAAACGGTAGTGTACTTTAATATGTGACCCTGGACAACAAAACCAGTCTTATGGGTCAATTTTTCGAAATTGAGTTGTGTACATAATCTGAAAGCTGAATAAATAAACTTCCTCTTGATGTATGAGTTGTTAGAATATGACAATATCTGGCTGAGATACAACCGTTTAAAACTCAGGAATCTGAGAGTGCAAAAAATCCAAATATTGAGAAAATGGCCTTTGAAGTTGTTAATCAGGGGCACTGTGGCAGATCATCCACTCACAAAAATAAAGTTTTTATATATTTAAGGAATGAAATGTACATAATGATCTTTACTTAATATTCTATTGAGTTTTGGCATAAAAGAAAAATCTATAATTTTGTCCCATATTTTTGTCTTTTACTAAAAATGTTCCCGTGCTACTTAAGACTGGTTTTGTGATCCAGGGTCACATATATCACTATTTTTATGTGAAAAATGTAAATATGTAAATTCGGCAAAACCTTGTACATTCTTTTCTTGTAGTCTCACATAAGCATCTCCTCGTGACAGTTCAGGTCTGTTTTTGTTTATCTGCAAGATAAAATCATCCACAAACTGGCGAGAAAACACTACAGAAGAAACATCTATGATAGCATCATCTATTAACAACAATGATAGTTAAACACATAAAAACATTTCGAAAGATTACCTTTTATTTCCTGAATTATGACATACTGGTATTTGCTATAGCAAAAGAAAGATCTAAAGAAAACATTAAAAATTTGAAAAATAAAGTTTTGAACATTGATATGAATTGTGTGAAACAATCTTCCAAAATGATCATTTGTGCCTGTTGAGCATTCTGTAGGTTAAAAGATGTCTTTCCATTACAGATATTAGATAAAGATAAGAACTCTATATACTGTTCTTCAGCTTTACGTTTTTTCACCAGGGTGCACAGATCATAGTATTTCCAGAAGATGCCATCCATGGGTTCAACTTCACCCGATCTTCAATCGCTGGTTACCTGGAAACGGTTCCTGACCCCAAAGAGATCACGTGGAGTCCATGTTCTGAACCGGACAGATTTCCAGACACAGAGGTACAAATACGGTTGTATTTGTGTTGGCGCATAAACACACATTAATAAAATCTCTTCTCTTTACTAGCATGTCTCTTATTTCTCAGGTCCTCCGGAGACTCAGCTGTATGGCCCATAAGAACCGTATCTTTGTGGTGGCTAACATGGCGTCCCGTCAGAGCTGTGACGGACACATTGACCCTCAGTGTCCCGTGGACGGTCAGTATCAGTTCAACACTAACGTGGTGTTCAGCGACCGCGGCACCATCGTTGCTCGATATCACAAACACAACTTGTACTTTGAGGCGGCGTTCGACACGCCGGCCGAGCCCGAGTACATCACCTTCACCACACCCTTCGCTGGTCGATTCGGGGTGTTTACGTGCTTTGACATTCTGTTCCGTGACCCGGCGGTGACCCTGGCGACAGACATGGGCGTCAGGCAGATGGTCTATCCGACCGCATGGATGAACCAGCTCCCCCTGCTGGCGGCTGTGCAGTTCCAGCGTGCATTCTCCAGCGGTGCCGGGGTCACGCTGCTGGCCGCCAACATCCGAGCCGCTGAGTACGGCATGACGGGCAGCGGGATCTTCACGCCGTGGGACTCCGTCGTTCATCATGACACCGAGGGGAATTCTGGGAAACTTCTGGTGCGCAGTGTACCGGTGATGGATCCAGCTTTCGTCGGGGAGAGTTACAGGACAACGCTGGTGCCGTTTACTGGGTATTCAAAAACCAATCTTGGATCAGAACTAGAAGAAGCACAAGCGTGGGATGTCAATTTCTTCAGTGCAACACAGGGTGATCCCAAAGCTCAGTTCTGCCGCACAGACTCCGATTGTGTCGAAACGGATAGTCCACTAACCTTCACCTCCATCATGATGTATGATAATTTCACTCTGACTCCGCTTAAGGGAAATAAAGGGAACCTCACGGTGTGTAGCGGCTCGCTGTGCTGCCACCTGCTCTTCCAGAGGTCACACACACTCGAGCTTTACGCTCTCGGGGTTTTTAACGGCCTGCATGTGGTGCACGGGACGTATTACCTGGAGGTTTGTGCTCTGGTGAGATGCACGGCTCTGCATCACAGCAGCTGCGGAGGAGAGACCGAACACGCTCAGACGCTGATGGACTTCAGGCTGGACGGGACCTTTAGCACCCGTCGCGTTTTCCCGGGAATTCTGGGCAGTGGGATGACTCTGGAGGTCCCGGATCATTCCGGATGGGAGAGCGGAAGTAGGTTTTACATGAGCCGGAGGGGAATGTCCACAGGGCTTGTGACGGCCATGCTGTATGGAAGACATTATGAGAAGGATAATATCTAAAACAAACACACTTCTCCTTTTCATTTCTGACCAACGTTCAGTTAACATCAAATAACATTACATTTATCATAAAGCAGTGAATTCAGTCTTCTGGCAAAATAAATAAATAGTTTGTCATGTGAAACACATCGGCTATTAAACGTTTTATGGACGACTTTCAACCCCGGTCAGTTTTTCAACATAAAATGTTCAAGAAAAGAATGAAGTCAAAACTACTTTTGTTTTAAAATATCTTTAAAATACAACAACTCTTTTAAGATTAAAGCAAATATTTATTCATCATTTCATGTACCAAAATGTACATTATGCCACACACAGACTCGGTTATTGTCTTTATTTATTCTTATAAAAGAATCACACACACGTCACACAAACACACACATCTACTGTACAGAGGAACAATGGATAGAAACGCTGTGATTCCTCATGACCGCAGAGAAATAAACTCTCAGGCTGAACTCAAGAAGAGTCCGTCTTGTGTTGCTCTTCATACCTTTATAATAAATAACCCACGTCGATATAAACTTGAATTCAGTCTTCATGCACAAACAGGGCGTAAAGTAAAAGATGCTGGAGAAATCTGCCCTCCTTGGTCCCTGAAGTTTTCATGTCCGGTCTTTCTGTTTCCTTCTTTGTTCCACTAAAGTTTCAATTCTGTTAACTTGACTCAGTATGTTGCTTCAAACCCGTTTGACTTTTATTCTGTACAGCACGAAGCCATGACTTTTGAAAGGTGCTAAACAAATAAACTTTGACTTTATGTATCATGAAATTAAACGAATCGTAAAACTATTGCACTAAATTCAATGTCCTCTGAATTCATTCATGATCATTTTATATATATTATTTTGTCATTCTGACTTTCATCCTTTCGAAAACTTTGTTCCCTTTTCATACACCGAATGAGAGTTTATGATTTTTGGATGAAGCATTTCTTTAAACAAATGTGCCACCGGGGTGTTTTTTCACTCTCTCTCCTGAGACTGTGGCCACTCGGGCCCATATGACTGCATGTGCACGAGACGGGTCATCAATACGTGTCTGAGTCAGAATCATTGAGGTCATCATCAGGACAGATGAGGCGGTCCTCACGGCACAGGCTGTTGAAGTTGCGATAAGAGACGTGTTCGGATCTCAGCGTGGGTAAAGAGTCAAAGTTCACCGTCTTGGGGTGGTTGAAGCTGGCAAATGTGAGTCCGGACAGGGTGCTAGTACTGCTGGGGGAGACGGGCATCATAGTGGCGAGTATCAGCGCCAAACAATCTGCCACATCTCTGTTGGGGGCACAAGCCAACGCTGGAGTATAACCTGGAGACAGGACACTGTTGTTTAAAAGCCTTTTCGTCAAAGGATAAATCGATTGATTTGATGTCCATGATGCAAACATGACATTTTTAGTAAAACACAATATCACGCCAGTTTGAGGTTATTATTGTGGCTTTGTTTTTAGTCGCATTAATAAAACAAAATAAAAGTCTTTCAGTAGATTCAAAGTCTCACCGTTTTCATCCACAGCGAGCACGCTTGCTCCTTTAGCCAGAAGCTCTTGTACGACCACAGTGAGACCGTTCCGAGCAGCGATGTGTAACGGACTGAGAGACAAACGAGACCATCTTCAGATGATGATGAGAACAGAAGCAAACGCAGGAATAAAGAGATTTAACTTACGTCTGCAGCGCAGCGTTTGTGATGTTGATGAGGTTTCTATCGCCGGTCTTCTCCAGGATTAACAAGGCACTGGTTTCAAGACCCTACGACACAAATCCAAACGTGTTTATTGAGACTAAATGAGTTTTAGGTTAAACGAGAGCCAAACCCCCAAAATACAGTTTACATGCTTGATTTCCACGTGTTGATTGAGTCATCAAGACAATTCCTAACAGATTATTGAGTTGTGTGTAAATATAGTGAGTGTTATATACTCAAATCAAAGATGCATTTGAGTTTTAGGATGTAATATTAGTTTGAATGTCATGCGTGTGGCCGTGGGTGTGTGTGGTACCTTACTGCACGCCAGATGTAGAGCTGTGTTTCTGTTTGAGTCCCATAGGGTGAGGTCAGCTCTCGCACCGCTGACCAGAAG
Source organism: Triplophysa tibetana (assembly GCA_008369825.1). Lineage (NCBI taxonomy): Eukaryota > Metazoa > Chordata > Actinopteri > Cypriniformes > Nemacheilidae > Triplophysa > Triplophysa tibetana. The sequence continues at coordinate 1,389,663 of CM017908.1, read as the reverse complement.
ATCTGCACACCCAGAAAAGTCTTCAGGATAATCTCGATCACTTGAATCATATCGTGCGCATGTATGGAAATACTAGGTGCACAAGCGGGATTTCAAACACCTGATGCAGGGGCTCACCTACGGCGTTTGTCTGTCCGTTCTCTGCCGCCATCATGAGGGGAGTTTTGCCCAGCGTGTCCACGGGGTTCACCTGAGCGCCGTGACCCAACAGAAGCTGCAAACACCCCACGCGATCTGTGAACGCTGCGGCGTGCAGCGGAGTCCTGCGACGGACATGACACGCATTAACAAGCTGCTGTCACATCAGAACATACAGAGAGAGAGAGAGAGAGAGAGACTCGATCTTACCTGCACTGAGAGTCTGAGGCGTTTACAATCCCTGGACCCAATAACTCGATCAACATCTCTGCTGCCGACTCATTATCATTAATACTGAAAAACAAAGAGAGAGAGAAAGAGAGAGATCATACGCATGACAGTAATGCTTTATAATGGAGAAGCTGAAATTAAAAAAACTTGTTCAAACATTTATCACATGTGATCTGATGATGGTCTCGTGTGATGGATATTCTGGAATCAACTGTTAATGTTCTGCGTTAAAAAATGCAATCATAAACATATTATACAGAATTATTTAAAGGAACTAAAACTTTGTAACCAAATAAAAATAAGCCCAGATATAATCTGAAAAACAAAATGAAAATTAGAAATGTTGGTTTAAAAATAAAGGGAAGTATTTGAGGCACTATAGTTACTACCTGAAAAAAAATCAACTTAAAATAAAATAAAATGAATGAAATCTATATCACAAATTAATATATATGACAAAGTAAAATCTAAATTTAACATGAAAACTAACAACATCAATGAATAAAAATAAAACATAAATAAAAGACAACTTAAAATAGCAATAAAGTTAACAAATTAGGGCTGTCGAACGATTAATCGTGATTAATCACATCCAGAATAAAAGTTTATGTCGACATAATATATGTCTATGTACTAAGCATATTCATTTTGTGTTTATAAATACAAACACATACACAAATTTAGGAAATATTTCCATGTATTCATTTATATTTACCAAGAATTGAAATTATATATAAATGTTTATTAATTTTTATGTTTTTCTTAAATATGTGTATGGATGTGTGTGTTGATGAATACAAAATTATCATGCACAGTATACATACATATATTACGAACACAAACTTTTATTCTGGATGCGATTCATCAAGATTAATCGTTAGACCAAAATAAAGAAATGCAATATTTCTGCACTAAATTTTTGCTTTATAATAAATTAAATTGACACGCTAATATAGTTGATCTTTTCATGTTAGAATCGCACAGCGTGCCACGAGCAGAAGTGTTCTTACACAGCGCAGTGAAGTGGACTGAAGGAGTTTCCTTCCATATGACAAAACTCTTGATGCTCTAGAATGAGCTCTATACACGCATCATGACCTGTAACACACATATACAAACACACACATGATAAACTACAGGAGGCCAGGCAGCTAGTAATCAAATCTGTCTTAAAAGTGATATAAAAGATTATAAAGTTGTACCGTTGTAACAGGCCCAGTGCAGCGGTGTGTAACCGCAGTTGTCTTTAGTGACAGGGTCGATGTTGTGAGACTGTGCTGCTTTCAAGAGACCCCTTAAGACCCCGACATGCCCGCTAGCTGCTGCCAGATGCAGAGAAGAGCGCCCCCTACCGTCCTGAACCAGAAGACCGGATCTGTGCTGCAAGAGCGCCTCCACACACGCCTCATGACCCATTACTGCCTGAAACACACACACATCTCAATAATCATCTGTTCTGGCACCTGACAACCTGTGATCAGATTAACTGTGGCGTGTTTATATCAGACGTGTGTGTGTCTGACCCCTCGGTGGAGAGCCGTCCTGCCACATCTATCTCTGGGCTCCACGCTGGCCCCCTTCCTCAGCAGCAGATACACACAATCTGTGTGTCCACCCAGAACCGCCAACATCAGAGGAGTCCTGACAACACGAGCACACACATTAAATCAACACCACAATCTTTCTATACATAACGTGTATGTACATATGTAATATGTGTGTGTGTGCAACTCACTGTCCCCTGCGGTCTCGTATATTGACGTCTGTGTTTTGATCTGCGTTGATGAGCAGACGCAGACATTCAGAGTGACCGTTCATAGCTGCAGACACACAAACACAGGATCAAATAACAACATCACACACCTAAAGTAAACACACACAAACTCTATGTACATGTGTGTGTGTTCACCTGCGGTGTGTAACGGGCTCCTCTTGTGCGTGTAGTCTTTCAGCAGTATAGATGAACCCTGGCTTATGAGAATATTCACACACTCCACGTGGCCTTTCAGTGCAGCCAGAGCCAGAGGTGTGTGACCTTGAGGAGTCCTGACGTCCAGATCTAACAGAGACTGAACCAGCACCTCAAGAGCCTGGTGGTGACCGTGATATGCCTGTCAAAACACACAAAAACATTTCACAAAGCTGCTGTAAAACACTCGCAACAAAATTCAATTATTGATGAACATCCTTCAGTACACACACACAAGCTCCGCCCACAGGAGGAGTTTAAACTCACCGCTAAGTGTAAAGGGCTGATGGGGGACTGGACGTCTGAGCCGCTTATGATGTCAGATACAGACCCGTCCAGTAGCTGAAGACGCACAAACACACCTTTAGACCTTTATGAATTATTTGAGGTTTGAGGTGTCTTAACTGAAAATAAATTGCCCTTACATATCTCTAAATATGTAACCGGCATTGTTTTGTCTCAGATGTTTTTATCTAAGGCATTATTAAAAAAAATGTACTTAAATATCCTTATTTAGCTGAGACGTGGTACTGGCATAAGCTAAGCCCTGTCTATGAAACCGGGCCATAAACAATTATAAGCATGACATCATCAGAATTTAAAGGGATTATGAAATAAATAAAACCAGGAAGCAATTATGACACTTGGCCAGATGAGGGCAGCAGAGGGCAGTTCTCTGAATGTGTGTAAACTCACCACTTCTAATGGTGTTTCATTGGCAATCTGCAAAACATTCAACACAACTATATGAATCAAACACAGAGCAGACCTAAATTATTCTGTGTGTGTGTGTGTGTGTGTGTTTGTTTGTGTATGAGTGTGTTTTCTTCTGTGTGTGTGTGTGTTTGTGTATGAGTGTGTTTTCTTCTGTGTGTGTGTGTGTTTGTGTATGAGTGTGTTTCCTTTTGTGTGTGTGTGTGTTTGTGTATGAGTGTGTTTTCTTCTGTGTGTGTGTGTTTGTGTATGAGTGTGTTTTCTTCTGTGTGTGTGTGTGTTTGTGTATGAGTGTGTTTTCATCTGTGTGTGTGTGTTTGTGTATGAGTGTGTTTTCTTCTGTGTGTGTGTGTTTGTGTATGATGTTTTCATTCTGTGTGTGTGTGTTTGTGTATGAGTGTGTTTTCTTCTGTGTGTGTGTGTTTGTGTATGAGTGTGTTTTCTTCTGTGTGTGTGTGTGTTTGTGTATGAGTGTGTTTTCTTCTGTGTGTGTGTGTGTTTGTGTATGAGTGTGTTTTCTTCTGTGTGTGTGTGTGTGTGTGTTTGTGTATGAGTGTGTTTTCTTCTGTGTGTGTGTGTTTGTGTATGAGTGTGTTTTCTTCTGTGTGTGTGTGTTTGTGTATGAGTGTGTTTTCTTCTGTGTGTGTGTGTTTGTGTATGAGTGTGTTTTCTTCTGTGTGTGTGTGTTTGTGTATGAGTGTGTTTTCTTCTGTGTGTGTGTGTGTTTGTGTATGAGTGTGTTTTCTTCTGTGTGTGTGTGTTTACTGACCAGCTCCAGACAGATTCTGTGTCCATAAGACGAAGCGTAGTGAACAGCGTTGTATCCGTCTTTATCCCTGAGAGCCGGATTAGCATCATTCCTCAACAGATACTCCACACACCTGACACACACACACGTCAGCTCGACATGTCAAACACACACAGAGTTCACTGAAAATAACATGTCAGACACACTGTGTGTGTGTCATTGAATAAAACTGTCGAGTGTGCAGTAAGTCAGACGTGCATTCATCTGTCTGACGTACTTGCCGCGTGAGTCCCCAGCAGCGGTGTAATGCAGCGGCCCGCAGCCTCTGATGTCACGCTCATTCACGCTCGCTCCCGAACCAACCAGAGCAAACACACACTGATACATACAGTTAACAGCAGCGTAATGCAGAGGAGTCCTGCAAGAGAGAGAGAGAGAGACAGTCACCTTTTAACTAGATTCACAAGGTGCATGCTGGGATACTTACATATAGAAGCAGTTTGTATGTATACTGGACACTTGCTGTCTTTACGTTTAACTTTTTTTATACATTATGTTTTACATGAACTCACCTTCCAAAGCTGTCCTTCCTATTAAAGTCTGCACCGGTGTTTAGCAACAGATTTAAACATTCTAGATTCCTGAATGGAGAGAGAGAGAGAGTTACATTTTCGTACATTTTTTTTATTTTGCTATTTCCATTTCATTTTGGGCTTCATCCAAGTGGTGCAAAAACTCTGTAAATGTACAGTTTTCAGGACGCAAGTGAAGCACGCTTACGTTGACTGACAGAGACTTGGAGCTTTGTGGATTTTACTTTAGATCACATACTCCTAACCATTAACAAAATTGATCTTTAAGATGATAGAGAGCTCATAAATCTGTCTGGATGGCATGCGTGATGACTCACCCTCCTGCGGCTGCCGCATGCAAACACGTCCGACCAAAATCATCAGGAGTGTCTATGTCAAAACCTGAACACACACACACACATGTCTTGTTTATTATCTCTGTGGGGACATGTCATAGGCGTAATGATTTTTATACTGCAGAAACTACATTTTATGTCCTAAACCTTAATTTCATAGAAAACTTTTTGCATTTTTAGATTAGAAAACATATTCTTCTGGACGATTTATACGCTTTTATGCTTGTGGGATCCTCAATTTTGGCCCCCTTGGTGACAATTTCCCAGGAGTTGGAAAAAATTCAGGTTTAGGTCCCCACCGGGACAGAAAAACAAGGCCCCACAACACAGTTCACATATGACCAAAACCAATTTAAACTCAAATATGTGAAGTTAAGTTTAAACCAATCTGTCTGTTCAAACATTATGCTGTGTTCACACCAAACGCAAATTAAACGATTCGTGCCAGTAAATTACATACAAAGTCAATGCAAAGACTTGTACAGACGCGAGCTCGCGGCAGGCCATGCAAACGACGCAAAATAGGCGCCGTAATTTCCACTAACGTGCATCAATCTAGTCTTCCGCAATGGTTGAAAATATTTGTTAATCACTCAAAATTACAAACTTTTTCAGCAAGTAATATAGAGCGTGGAACGCGATTGTTCGCATTTGGTGTGAACCCAGCAGTAGGTATAGAAAACGTCACCAAAATATTTGTCCGACATAACCGTACCTGAGGAGAGAAGTTTGCGACAGCAGTCTGAAAATCCACTCAGCACCGCTAGATGCAACGGAAACATTCCGTGGATGCCCCGCCTACAGGGAGGAGTCACAGTCACATGATCAGCGTGTTCGTTTTCGAAATGTAGCACCGTACACAGTCACGTCACTCACCGGGCGGCGTCCGCTTTGTTGGCCAGAAGCGTGTTGATGATCAGCTCGTGACCGTAACGCGCCGCTACGTGCAGAGGAGAATTACCGTTCACATCCTGAGAGTTGACATCCGCCCCTGCGGTCGAGAGCAGAAGATGAGTGGCAGAGAAACAAGAGAGTGTGTTCATCTGAAGATAGACTGATAACACACGAACCGTTCTGAATGACAGCCTGAGATCGAGAGTATCGCCCGTGAACGGCCGCCATGTGGAGAGGAGTTTTTCCATCTTTACTCTGAGGACACAAAAGACGCTTATGAAGAGTGATGTATTTGGCACATTGTGAATTGTGGTTTGTTGATGTCGAAGTTCACAGACCTTACTGTTGACATTGGCCCCGCTGGTCACGAGCAGTTCCAGGCACAGCGCCCCCTGTCGGGACGCGGCGGTGAAGTGCAGCGCTGTGAAGCCCGTTTCGTTCACCTGATTGACATCAGCACCAGCATCGATGAGCTGATTCACAACAACATCCTGACCGTTAGAACACGCCAGGTGCAGGGCAGTGTTTCCGTACGCGTTCGGCTCGTTGATCTGAACAGAGAAACTTGTTTATTATCGCTGACCGTCTGCTTATGGATATCGTGTGGGCGGAGCTTACTTACATCCACACCCAAATGCAGCAGATATTTCACCACGTTGATCATTCCGCTGGAGGCGGCAGAGTGAAGAGGAGTGTAAGATTTCTTATCCTTACAGCAAACCTCAGCACCATGAGACACCAGCAACTTTAACACCTCCAGATGACCTGAGACAGACAATCAAAGGACAAAAGAGAGAGTGAGACAGGCATCGCATGAGATACAGAGAGTGAGACGGCCATCGGATGAGATAAAGAGAGTGAGATGACCATCGGTGGAGATAAAGAGAGTGAGACAGGCATTGGATGAGATAAAGAGAGTGAGACAGGCATCAGATGAGATAAAGAGAGTAAGACAGGCATCGGATGAGATAAAGAGAATGAGACGGCAATCGGATGAGATAAAGAGAGAGAGACGACCATCGGAGGAGATAAAGAGAATGAGACGGCCATCGGATGAGATAAAGAGAGTGAGACGGCCATCAGAGGAGATAAAGAGAGTGAGACGGCCATCGGATGAGAAAAAGAGAGTGAGACGGTCATTGGAGGAGATAAAGAGAGTGAGACGGCCATCGGTGGAGATAAAGAGAGTGAGACGGCCATCGGTGGAGATAAAGAGAGTGAGACAGGCATCGCATGAGATACAGAGAGTGAGACGGCCATCGGATGAGATAAAGAGAGTGAGACGACCATCGGTGGAGATAAAGAGAGTGAGACAGGCATTGGATGAGATAAAGAGAGTAAGACAGGCATCGGATGAGATAAAGAGAATGAGACGGCCATCGGATGAGATAAAGAGAGAGAGACGACCATCGGAGGAGATAAAGAGAATGAGACGGCCATCGGATGAGATAAAGAGAGTGAGACGGCCATCAGAGGAGATAAAGAGAGTGAGACGGCCATCGGATGAGAAAAAGAGAGTGAGACGGTCATTGGAGGAGATAAAGAGAGTGAGACGGCCATCAGTGGAGATAAAGAGAGTGAGACAGGCATTCGATGAGATAAAGAGAGTGAGACAGGCATTGGATAAGATAAAGAGATTGAGACGGTCGTTGGAGGAGATAAAGAGAGTGAGATGGCAATCGGAGGAGATAAAGAGAGTGAGACGACCATCGGATGAGATAAAGAGATTGAGACAGGCATCCGATGAAAGATGTGACACAGAGGGATACAAGAAAAGGATAATGTGAGACACAGAAAGCTGATAAAAGATAGTGAGACAGACAGACACTAAAGCGTGTGTTTGTGTGTGACGTTGAGGATGTTGTCGTACAGTCTCACCCATGTATGCGGCCCAATGAACAGCTCGTCTGTCTCTCTTATCAAAGGCATTAATGTTTGCACCTTTAGACACTAGCAGCTGAACCATCTGAAATGACACGAACAGACATCAACAACACAACTAACAAATTGTGTTTTGTGTAACAAAGTGTATTATTCAAAACGTTGGCGTTCTTGTGCTATAATACAACAGATAACAATGATCATCTTAAATATTAAAATATAAGTGGAGAATAAAAGGGACTAAATATAGATCAGCATTATGTCATCTCTTGGTAGTGACCTCTAGATGGCCGCTGAAGGCAGCGTGGTGCAGAGGCGTCCGTCCGGCGCGGTCCAACAGGTTCACATTGCTTAGCAACGGGATCATTCGCCTCGGCGCAGCGCAGCGCCTTATTGGCCGCGGCAACGTGCAGCGGTGTCTGCCAGTGTTTGTCCCGTGCGTTGACATCTGCAGAATGCTTCAGTAACACTTGCACAGCCTCCTGCACACAAAGAAATAGAACGAGGACCATGAACGACACGGAGATGGTTGATGTGACATTGAGGAAAGAGTCGACTGGTATCGCACCTCACTGCAGGACGCCACGGCCCGATGAAGAGGAGTCAGCCATTTATTATCTTTAGCATTTACTCTCGCCCCTGAGAAAGAGAGAGATTTTAGTGATGGTGTTACTGCGAGCCAGTTTAGACCTCCCACAATCCTTTGAGGCCAAATCTTTTGCTTAAAATAGAGCAAAGCACCTGTTGATTCACTGTCACTCACAGTGGCCATTTCAGGAAGTCACGTGACTGTGTGTGTGTGCTATTTTGAGTATGTTGAGCACTTAACTCCAGCTGACAGCCAGTGTGAGTTTATCAATGGACACACAAATGTGTTTTAACCGATTAATTGTCATAATTGGTATTAATTATTAATCATCGATCAAATGTCCAAATTGTGACCGGTCAGTGTGTATAACCTCACAAAAGGTCAATCATGTGTTGATTTATTGTTCTCTCAGCGGGTCAGAGTATAAATGAGGGCTCATACCTGACACGATGAGCAGCTCTATTATCTTAGCATCACCCAGGTAGGCAGCGGCGTGGAGCGGCGTTCTCGTCTCATTGTCCTGAACATTCACAAACACACAGATGAAAACATACACAGGACACACATCATACTTGTGCACTGTGAGTCAAAATGACCACGTTTACATGGACGTCCATAATCAAATATTAGTGCGTTTAAGGTGTGTGCATGTCTATACCCCACTTCCATAATTCGACTAAAATAGGAGTTCTCCACTCATCTTAATTCACTTTGTGTTTAATACGATATGAGTATAGACGGATTAAGCAAATCAAAAACCTCTGGTCCATTCTTAATATTAGTATTCTCTTGATCATGTTAATATCAGATTATTGTTGATCATGTAAACATGCTCAATATCAGATTTCCACTCCAAGATAATTGCATCCAAAAGAGTCTACCATAACAATATTATCACAACATTTATTAGAAAACCTTTTCGAAATAATGTCAAATACATCTTGAATTTTGTTTATTTTAAAGTGGCCCAGCAACGGTTGTTCAATGCATTCTGACAACTTTACACGTTAAAAGTGCTGTCTTCTCATGCTCAACATGGTCAACTTGTCAAAAAACAAGTTGGGCCTGTTATGTAGTATTTCTGTGCTCGATACACTCCCCCAGCAATCGTACAGGTTTCTGAAAGTTTCTTTCGAACATATAAAACTGTTTCGTTATAACTTTTCTAAGTCCCTTATTGGACAATTCTCCCGAAAAATCACACGGCATGGCCACAGGAGAGCAGGAGAAGGAGCATAAGCAGACGTCACTTTCACCTGCATGCAAAAGAGAGAGAGAGAGCATACGTTCGCGAAGTTCAGGTGTTTGTTTGTTCACTTTTGGGTGATGAATGTTATATAAAGATGAGGATATAACGCTGGATTTGGAGATCGTTTGAAACTGTTATATGGAGCCATCCCAGCGCTAAAAGATGCCGGACATGACGCACATGCAGTGTGTGAAACTGATATCTGTGTTTTGTTGACAATGGGTCGCACGTGCTTTAGTTCAGTCTACCACTCCCCCCCCCCCCGCATGCGCCATATGTTTTCGGATCTATCGTGCTGCTGTATCTTTCTTTTATAAATGTGATCAATCTAAAAACTCTTTGATGATATGAAGTATGCAATACTAGTCTATAAGTACTCAAGATTAATATGAGATTGGTAGAAACCCCGTGTCTTAGGGCCGCTTTAAGTTTTCTATTTCTTTGGCCAATGAAACAAGGGTAAAGAGGCAAAGAGAAAGAGAGAGTTTGAAACACAATTACCGTAATCACACTTATTAATAATACCAGAACATTCCTTACCAGACTTTCTGTCAAAAGACAGTTTTAAACAAAACTAAATTAAAAAGACAAAATAATGCCAAATTGCTTTTGCTAAATGAAAAAGGGCTTTTAAGTTTGACCTTGAATATAAATGAGTTTTATGCTGTGCTGGAAAGATGTGTGTATGACATGTGTGTTTTTAACAGGTTGTGGTGTGTATGACTACAGCACACACACACGCGCATTCATGCACGCAAACAAGACGGCACACACACACACACACGATTCCTGTGCATAAAACAGTGCATTATATTGTGTGTGTCTGTGTTTGTGACAGAGACACACACAGATCAATGTGGCCACATATCTCTTGAGAGTGCAAGCAGAAATACAAAACACACACTGTAGCTTTAAATTCTCTGCACTCTTTATTTTCATCAATAAAAGTAATAACCACTAAGAGCATCAGTAACTCATTCTACACCCCCCTACATGATTGTGTTCTCCGTCCGATCTGAATTAAAGCACAAAAGATCACGGTGCCAAACCACACGCATGCCTTCAGTAGAGTCATGTGACCCATCAGGCCATCTGTGATTGGTTAAACCCGTACAGGCGTATCTCCAGAACAGACTACGCCAAGCACTGGTGATGGAAACAGATTGTCCATGGAACACGGCACAGAAGAAAACTCTGCTTTAGACCAAACACAATCTGCTTCAGAGCATCTTAACAAGTGCTCGGATGATGACACGGCTTTAAGATCCATTAAGACACAGAGTGCCAATGATTTCTGTGTGTTCAATCTGCAAAGTGTTCAATCTCAGTCCAAATTATTCAGCACCGAGAATCAATAAACAAGCGTCAATATTCTGCGGCCAGATGCCGGCTCAGAGAAGAACAGAAGAGAGGATTATAGAAACAGATCGTCACAAATGACCAGAGACTCAGAAGTGATGACGGAATTATTTTGGCATACTGTAACTATGTAGTTTTAAATGGCGTACTTTCGGACGAAACCAGTTTAAGAGGATAGCTCAACCAAATATAAAAATCCTCTTTTATGATTTATTTGAAGCAAAACATGTTTGTGAGAGAAAGTGATTTAACTGATACGTCCCATATCCATACAGATCAAGACGATAAATTCATGTCTCATGACAAGTTATGAGTTTGTTTCATCACAAGAACCAATGACATTTTTACTTTATTGATGTGCCGCCATGTTCAAATTTATAGCAGAAAAAGAGTAAAATGAGACATGTGCTGGTTGGAGCTGTAACGTAAGAGAACATGATGGGATATATATTTATATATAAAACTATTCATTTGTTTTCAGCTGAAAACAGAAAGTCACATACGATTTGGTTAAGTAAATTATGACAGAATCTTTACATTTACGGTTCAACTATTCCTTTAAGAATTTAGAAAGAGTAATAATGTGATGTATCATAATAGGTGCATCAGTCACCGATGTGTCAATAAACTAAAAATTAACTTCTTCACAAAACTGAAAATCAAATTAAGTTACCTGTATGTTGACATCTTCTTTCTTGAATATGAGTGAACGAACTTCATCCGAGTCCACATTAAATATGGCTTTGATTAGAGAGGGCTGTGGAGGGCAGTGAGAGAGAAAAACTAGTAAATACAACACTGAAGTGCTCATGTAGTGAGACGAATGGAGAATGAGAAAAATGTTTCATGAGGTAAAGAGATCCTGTGTTTCTTCTGTGGGTTATCACATCACAAGAAGAGCTTGTGATAGATAGAGAGAGAGAGAGAGAGAGAGAGAGAGAGAGAGAAAGAGAGAATGACAGAGAGCGAGAGAGTGAGAGAGAACGACAGAGAGAGATAAAGTGAGAGAGCGACACAAAGAGAGAGCGAGAGCAAGAGAGAGAGAGGGAGAGAGAGAGAGAGAGAGAGAAGATCTAGACCAGAGGAATATATTTGGTTGTAATATAAACATTTATTTTATATTTAATTTGTTTCAATATTATTTAAATCAATCTGTTATTGTATAATAGTAGTATTAAATTAAATTGAAACCGATCAACATTTTCTGATTCTTTGACTATATCCAGCCTAAGTTAAAGGGACAGTTCACCAAAAAAAAGAAAATTCTGTCATCATTTAGAGGCGATTCACATTTCGCGTCTAAAACCTCGATTTCAACGCGAGCCGGACTGCTTTCTCATGCGTGTGGCATTCTGCTAAGTTTAACTTTTTTCATCTCGATGCGACGCCGACGCACCTGAAGAAAAAAAGAGCGTTTCGGTCCGCATGCGCGTCGCCCCCTATGTACGCCTCTTCATTTTAAAATAACAAAATATGTCTGACGTAAAAACGGGCTTTACTCACCCTCGATTGTTCCAAACCTGCATAAATGTCTTTGTTCTGCTAAACACAAAGGAAGATATTTGGAAGAATGTCGTTAATCAAACATCTTTCATTATTTATTTTCCATACTATGGCAGTAAAAGGGGGATGAGATCTGTTTGGTCGCTGTCATTCCTCCATTGTGTTCAATAAAACAAAGAAATGTATACAGGTTAATAACCCGAGGGTAAGTAAATGATGAGAGAATATTTCATTTTGGGTGAACTAACCCTTAGAATTTGGGCCGCTGAAACCGTCTACAATGGAAATATTGGATTGATTCTCACCAGGTGCCATTTTGAGGTAAAGTATGCCACACCCTCCGTCAGGTGTCAATAAAAGAAGTGCACGGTATTAAAACAGGAAGTGGTTACGAGCTCTCGCACACACACACACACACACACACACACACACACACACACACACCTGCTGCAGCCAGTCTGCTGACCACACACACACACACATGTATGATCCAGCAGCTGTCGGCGGCCGTGACACACGTGGCTGTTTTTATCTCTGTCAATGAAAGCAGGGAGAAGACAGAGGTCTCAATGAAGGAATGCAGGCAGGGATCTGCGGTTCAATGAAGGACGGCGTGTTACAACAGCAAAACTTCAGCCTGAGGCACCAGAGCCTCTAAAACCAGTCAGAACCGTCAATTAAGAGGTTTAAAGAGAAAACACACAGAAGGGAAATCTCCCCATTGAGTACACACACAATATATTCACACAACTGCTGTCGTGACTTCATATCCGTACACACACCGTCACTTCCAATCCCTCAGTCAGTTTTCTCTTTCACGCCGAGGCACTTCAAAATGTTTATAGGTGAAACTTCCTTAATAATGACAGAGCTGGTTTACAGGCACAGACGTCTGCTCGCAATGTTCAACGTTGAAAAAATGTCACGTTTGACCTTCATTCAAGCATATTATTAAAATATCAGAAAGACATCTGTGTGCTGTTTGCTCATCTGCCCTGCATCTCTGAAACGTCTGCTGTCAGACGTGTCTGATTTAGAATGGATGTACAAGGTCTTTCTAAGATGTTTAGCAGATGTTTATAAACAGCAGATGTTTTTCAGATCTCCAGATCTTTAGCAGATATCTTACCGATGTACCTGTGCTATCTGGGGTGTATGTGTATTGTGTAGCTGTACTTGGTGTTAAAATGACGATCAGCTTTAAGGAGAACTTAAAGTCCCCCTAATCCATAAAATGTACTTTTAAATGTTTTTTAAACATGTCTGTGTGTCAGGAGTGTGTGTACAAATCCACCCTAACATGATCAAAATCCACAGATTCATTTTCGTGAAATCTCCTATAAACCTCAACTGTTGTATGCAAGATTGAACATAAGGTCCCATTCACATTTTGTGTGTAAAACAGCGCAGAAAAGGCAAGCCACGCCTCTTTCTCTCTTCAAATGACTCGCACGATGCACTCCTAAAAGTTGACTTTCCTTATTAAATTATGACCACCTTACCACCTATTTGCGCTCTTGCCGCATTTCTACATTTTTAATAACGAATTTGCACGCGGAAAAGACACGAAATGTGACTCCCGACATCGAGCCTCTGAAGATGCTGTGGATTAGTTTTATTTCTCAACGGAATGTGCAGAAGACATCAGGTGAAGTCACTTTAAACCGGGATGCTTCACAAACGAATGTAAGTATTCATTCGTCTCGTTTTCAGTTTTTAAATATTTGACGCGTTTGTCCTGTCTATTGTACCGTATAAAACAATGTCCACGTTGTAAAGACATAACGCGATGTGCATTCAATTAAAGAGTACATAACTACCTTACTTCTTGACTGAATCTCAAATGATTCGTTCCGCGATTCATCGGTCTAATACCCTCCTTTCTGCTAGTCTAGTCTGCTGTGATTGGTCAGATGGTCTACTCCGCTGTGATTGGTCTACCGTGAATGAAGCTCACGAGCTACAGTGTTTGGGGGAGAAGACCGACGTTTTCGCAGGCAGTCCTAGCAAAACGTAGGCGTAGACTTTATGTAGTGACGTAAATCCGCGGCGGTTGGCGAATCAGACTAGGGACGACTCGTTTGTGTGATTCAGAGTCAACTCCCATTTTTCCAAACCAATAACTTTGTTATTCATTCATCTTCGGATTTACAACTTGCTTACTTTCAAACACGGCAACATTGCATGAAATGTCATTTTCATGATGTCATGTTATGTTCAGTTTTTATATATATGACGTGTTTGTCCTGTGTTTTGTTCCGTATAAAACAACGTCCACGTTGTAAAGTGTGACGCGAAGTACATTCACTTAGAAAACAGCGTCCTCGGTTTTTAAACAAATAACATGTTGGTCTTATGTACTCTCACTTATACAAAACAATGTGTTTGGTTTTTAAAGATGAGACAGTGTTTCTCATTCGCTTCATGACCATTCTCTTCAGTTTACGCAGCCCTGCGCTTTATGCTGGAATATTTGAATATAGCACCCCATATATGCTTTATTTTGCATATATATTTTATTTTAAACCATTTTGTCCATATTTTAATCTTTAGCTAAACCTGTAGTGACATTGTGCAATTATCCCCCCAGACATCACGTTTTGCCTCTGCTGTTCACATGGCACATAAACGTTCATCTAAAAGGCAACAAGAACAACATAGATCATCACATTTCACGTGTCGGTTGTTCTCTGCCCGACACAGATCTATACATACCAGGGGCCCGTTTCAGAAAGGAGGGTAAGTGCAAACTCAGAGTAAGTCAACCCCAGAAAACGGAATACTCAGGGTTTTTGGTTTCAGAAAGCGAGGCATGTCAAACCAGCGACCGCGGGGTAAGTCAAGCCCATTTCAGAAATCGACGTATCTTATACGCCGAGTGAGTAACCAGAGTAACATACTCCGTGAACCTAACCTGGTCGGGAGCAGGTTTTATTCCGAGAGAGAGAGAGAGCGGGAGCGTTAAATATAATTCCCATTTTCACAGTTTCAACAAAATAAATATAAAAGTGATTGACATATAAACTTGCGCATTAATAAGTGAATATTTTTGTTTCTAAATATGTGCTCATATTCACCGTACGCTTGTAACAGTACCTTCAATTCGATTGGCGACAAATGAACAGGTGCTTTTGTCACGTGCCGTTGCCATGGTGAATCGCGCTATCTTCACTCAATTGATGATGGCTTTTCATCGCCATGCTGCACGCGCATAACCTAGAGTGAACTTACTCAGGGTCGATTGAACTAACTCAAATCAGCTGGTCTGAAACTGAAAACTCAGAGTAGCGATTTCTGAGTAAATCAACTCAGAGTTCAGATTTTAACTCGGTGTTGGTTGAACTTCCTTATTGAAACGGGCCCCAGCTGATTTACACACGAAACAAAGACACGGCTATCACCTGCCTTTCTAATAGTCAAATCATCCACCTCACCTTCTCGTCCTGAGAGGACTTCTGGGAAATGTGGTCCTGGCCGCTTTTGGAACGCAGAGGGGCGGGCTCATCATCATCCACCTCTTCAAGCACCACGATACACACGCGACTCATGCGCTCCGACCGCATGGCTGCCTCGCAAAAACACACTCAAGACGCCCCCTCCACGGGTGAGCTATTCCGACATACGGCAGACGTGTCCCGATCCGGCAGTGATGATCCGTTATAGAGCAGCGTAACATCCCTGATCCCAACGCTCACGTTCCCGCTGGACAGAGAAGCAGGAGATTCCTCACAGCCGGATCATCAGCACTACTGCAGGCAAACACACACACATCAGAGATCAGAGAGGACAATAGTGTGTGTGAGCTCCAGCCTGCTAAAACCTGCACTTTACACACACACACAGATCCAACCCCCACCGCAATAACACACCAACCCTACTGCAGAGAGAGAGAGAGAGAGAGAGAGAGAGAGAGAGAGAACGAGAGAGATGAGAGAGAGAGAGAGAGAGAGAGAGAGAGATAGATCTGCAGCTTCTGGTGTTTTGTAATGAGAGAGCATTCTACTCTTTTACAGCAGTGAAATATGATGCGTGTGTGTTT
>CM017908.1:1320520-1373321 GCA_008369825.1 Triplophysa tibetana | reverse complement strand
AAGAAAGAGCGAGAGAGAGAGGGGGAGAGAGAGAAAGAAAGAGCGAGAGAGAGAGAGATAGGGAGATGTTCCAAGCTGATGGTACAAAAGCGTTCAGGCAGATATCAAATTATTCTTTGTCAGGACAGGGAACAAGGTCACTGTGTGTTTGTGTTTATCAAGCTTCACTTTTTCCCAGAGATGAGCTCAACCGTTCATTTTATAAAATCATGTCAATCATGTGATGTATTTAATGCTTTATGTCCGAGGCGGGTTCATATTTTTATGGCTTGACCGAGATCAATCGTCATTTGTCACAGTGCTTTAGGTTGCTTTGATTCGGTTTGCTATCTTTCTGATGTCAAGCTTTCTACAAAACAATTTTCAAGGATCAACGTGGAGATTATAGCGGCATCTAGTGGTGACGTTAAGAACTGCAACCAACGGCTCACTCCACCCCCCCTCCATTTTGAAACACTACAGTGGCTGACACAGCGCTAAAGGCCCATGCATACCTGACTTTCTCGTGAACAAATGTGTCCGCATTACGGATTAAGCACGGATGTCCGAGGTCGACACATGTGCAATACAAATAAGTATGTGTGCTCTACCAGACCATCAGAGGGCAGCGCTGGGTCGTGAAGGAGATCATCTATCTGCGAAACCAGCTCTGTGTAGAGTAGTTTGTCTGGTAAACTCAATCAAACTCCAATCAAGCAACCTGTGAAAAGTTTGCGCCATCAAAGTATAAAATCACACAGAATTATTTCAAACATGATATCTGCAGACAAGAATAAACACTCTCAATATATATTTGAATAACAGACAAATGTGAACGAACTCCCACTATATGAAACCGCGACATGTGCTCGAGACATGAAAAATACCAGGAATACTCTGAGAAAAGGACACTATTAATGTCACAGTACACACAGATGAATAAAAAAAGAGCAAAACAAGTCATAAGACGACAAAATAAACAAGCAGAATTAAACAAATAAGCACTTTAGACACGAACTGGTGTTACTTAGTACAATCT
The DNA here is from genome assembly GCA_008369825.1 of Triplophysa tibetana. Lineage (NCBI taxonomy): Eukaryota > Metazoa > Chordata > Actinopteri > Cypriniformes > Nemacheilidae > Triplophysa > Triplophysa tibetana. Next base: position 1,372,303 of record CM017908.1, on the reverse strand, counting down.
CACTAAATGATTTTTCTGCAATCTTCTATGAGATATACAGGAAGTGTTTCTCTAAGACCGACAAAATATCACAAATGACATCTCTGAACGTGTAAGAGCAAGATTTAATGACTGTTCTTGGCAGACGCTCTCATACCAAACTAGACTTCAGAAGTCACACATGCTGTTGGGAAGGCTGAAGCACGAACATCTGATCTGACCTTAACCAGAAAAACACCGTGACCTCACACACCTGCTCTCCTGAATCTATTACAAGACCTGGGTCATCTTAACCGGAACTCACAATCACCTTTCAACATACTGAACACATTTATTTTAAACCACTCTCACTGAGAAGACAAAACTAGAATTCAAGCTAGAACTAGAATTCAATGATGAAGTTATCCGGAAAATGTTAAACAATACTTTGATCTGTGTTGTAGGTTTTTAACAGGTTGATGCAAGACACACCGAACACCAAACAATAATAGAAGTCTTTTGTTTTAACTGCACATATATAACTACTGAACTGTGGTCACCTGGTTTGCTCTTCTTCAGTAGTGGATACAATCTAGATCTAGAAAGCAGACTGTCAAGAAAGCCAAGATTCTTAAAATTCTAAAATCCCAAAATGTATATAATTATATTATTTATTATAAAACACATTTGTTTGTATTTTGGATTAGATTAATAATATATAAAACAATTTAAGATGAAGCTTTAAGAGAAAAACTTGATTTATTATACAATTTAAATAAATAACACATCATTGAAATATTTCAACAAGTGAGAGTTTTGAGAGCACATCTTTATAAGTCTGACTATCATGAAATCACATCAGATTTTACCAGACGTAAACTACGGTAAAAACAATCATTTTAACTCTGAAATTTGAAAAAGAATAAATCAATTGCTTGTCATCTGAAACACTAAAACCTTAGTGATTTTGAGCTGTGTTGATGCACTCTTAAAAATAATTCTGTACATGGGATTAGTAAATATCACAGAAATAAACCGCCATATTACCTCAATAAAATCTTTTCAAATCATTTAACTGATTAATATTAAAAAATTATTAAAATTAATTGGTCTTAAAATAACATATTATTATAATTTAAGTTTATTTTTTTGTAATTATTTAATTAATTTATATAATTAAGTTATATTTAAAAAAAACACATAATATTTTTCGTGAATTCTGATAGAAATATTCGAGATACTCAGATTTTTACTTACTTTTTATTCTAACATTTACTTAATTTAAACAGTAAGGCCTGGTTTCACAGACGAGGCTTAAGACTGAATAAATTTGTGACCTGCTTTAACTAAATACAACTTGACCAGAAATAACTTAAAACAGCTTATATCAGTGCCATTGTTTTGTCTTGAGATGCACACCAGGGTATTTCTATAAATATCTTAATTCAACTAAATCATAATCGTGGCTTAAGCTAAACCGTCTGTGAAACCGGGCCTATAGAGATTGTGAAACTGACGTCACGTCCTATTTTGCATGTAGCAGTGGCGCCGCCATCTTTGGAGGTTGTCATCAAGTAATGTAATGTATTCCCAATGAAAAGTTTGAGTGATTTGATTTAATACTCCAGTAAATGTGTGGATGGTGAAGCCTCATTGTACATGTACAGTACATGAGCCGGAGCATATTTAAAGGTCTGATGGATTGGCTGATGTCATACGCCCTCTAGAGGACACACGACACAATCACATAAGAGATGCTGCTGATGCACAGGGGAACATCTCATGAAAGCTGGTTGGCTCTGGTCAGGCCGGTCTAGTTTGTTGGTTGTTTAAAGGGTTATGGTCATACGTCAACTGATCAGATTGAGAGACCTGTCAACCAACTAAACCAGCTGAAAACAGCCCTGGCTAGACTGGAATACCAGATAAATCAGAGATGGAGATGGTGGTCTAGTGGGTTAAAGCACTGAACTGGTAAATCAAAAGGTTGTTCAATCCCAGCAGCCACCACCAGTGTGTCCTTGAGCAAGACACTTTACTCCATGTTGCTCCAGGGGGATTGTCCCTGTAATAAGTGCAATGTAAGTCGCTTTGGATAAAAGCGTCTGCCAAATGACTAAATGTAATGTAAATGTAAATCATCTCAAACCAGTCAAAACCGGCAAACCACCTTAGACTGGTTTAAAAGGTTGTTTTGTGTCGTTTAAGTGCTTATTGTCTTTGTTAACTTTTCATCCATCCTTGGAACAAAGACGGTGTCTGCAGTATGACAATAGCATATTCAACAGATGACGTTTGATTATTGAGAGTATTTAATGATGTTCTATCTGATACCCAGATACAGTCACTGACTTTTTTGTAAAGCTTCTCAGAGATAAAAGTTATTACAAAGGATTCAAAATGTTTAAAAATGTTAAAAATGATTAAAAATGTTTCGACACAAGCCACTAAATTCAGCAAAAGAAACCTCATCAAACTCTGAAGTGACGCACCTGTTCAATAGAAAGTTGATGTTGTGAATACTTAACAAAGATGCTTAACACAATCAGATGAAAGCAAAGAGCTTTTAATCGCAGTTAACTGAGCACTAACCTGCTCTTTAATCTTGAGAAGTATCTTTCCTTCCCAGTGTTTGAATTCATGAAGAAACAGCGGTTTAAAATCCTAAAACAGACTGAAACCGGGGAGTTTGGGAGTCTCATGTGAACGCGTGCTGTCGTCTTGAATTTTTGCTCCAGTGTTTCCACTTTACATGCAGTTACACTTGAGTGATCGCGAGAGGGCGCTAACACGCTAAAACTTCACTTCTATCACTCTATCTTATGCTAAATCTAATGGAAATTTATTGCAAGTATTTCAAAACTTATCCTATATTTACAGGTTTACAGAATAACAAGTTCGGTAACTTATTGTTCAACAATATTTAAAGACCGTTCACTTTCAGAAGCACGTCAGAGTCGACGCTCGTGTAAACATCTTTGGCCACAACTGTGACGTATCGATGACGCAAGTGATTGGCTAAAACCAAGTGCGATTCAACATGAATGTTTTTGCGTCATTGCTTTGTAGTCGCTTCGAGACATTGTGTGTCAATGCTTTTTAAATTGTTTATTGTTTGTCTTACTGTTGTTGTGTATGCGTGCAATGGAGGATTTTTTTACCAAAGAAAATTCCTGGCATTAAAACACTTGGCAATAAAATTAAGATTTTGGTTCTAAAATAAAAAAAATCATGTTTTTTATGACGTTATCATGTTTTTATAGTGTCAGCAAGCTTTTTCTGAGTTATTATGGCTTAAATCAAAACAAACCAATAGCAGTTGCACAATTATTATTTGTTTTATCCCAGTGTGTGTGTCCCCGATCTGAAATGTATGTTGACCTTGTTATAGAAGACACTGACTGTGAATAAGAGAACACCAGTATAGTGTAATTGTGAGAAAGAAATGTATATTGATATCAGTCAATCAGTAATAGTCAGATTAAATTATTATTGTACATTTCAGTTCACACTTGTGTGTTTGTGTATCAGACAAAAGAAGGAACTATGCATAAGACAGATTCAATGACAACACTCTGAATAGGGCAGTGAGTTGGAGTTAATTTTATTAGTGTTATATTGACTTAAGCTGCTCAAAATGAATGTTTTAGAAGCGTAATGCAAACACTCTACTCCATCATAGAGTCCATTTTTAGTCCATTGAAACGAGCGTGACGTTCAAATTGACAGTAAATAAGAAAATATATAATTGACAGTACAATTAGGCACACGGCTGACACGTACTATACATCAATATGCACAATTCATTTTCATAGATTCATATGTACGGGGATTTAGAAATCAAAAACATTCATGACAACTGTTGAGTGAAGATAACGTGGTGGATAAAAATGAGCAGTGTCTCTTTAAGAGAGGCCTTGTGTGATCACAAATGAGTAAAACAGCCAATCACAGCAAACAACTGCCATGAAATTAAGAAAGAACAGAAAAGATCTTAAAACACATCTGAATGAAGAATGTAAGTGCAAAATATCAGCTCAAGTCTGAACTGGCGTCAATCTTTGATCTGATAAGAGTTCTCAGTGCTAACCAGGTGTGTGAAACCTGTCAAAAACACACAACAAAACAAAGAAAACAATATATTTGTGCAGAAGAAAATGAAGCCTGTGACACTCTGATTCTGTATTGTGCGAAAATGTTATTCGTTTTCGCAAAATTGAGGAGAAAATGTTTCAACCGTAAATAAATACACCATGGTATAATGTAATAAAATGTATTAATGCTCATGATGGCAATTTAGAGGAAAATGTCAAATAATATTCAAAATGCAATAAATCCAAATGTCATAAAGCAGGCTTCATTTTCTTGATGCAAAATATTGTTTGGGGTAAAACAGGCCAAAATGAAATTTTAGGGGCAAACAGATCCAGTGAGCTATAAAAGTGTAGAAACATCACATCAAGTGTGATTGAAGCGGGAGTTGTGGATCTGTGTGCCCTTAAACCTCACAAACTTGACCTCGGGACATCCAACACAAAACGGAGTGTTCCGTGTCTTTGCATGTTTGATCTTAAATGTGCTTTCACTCTTTCCTAAAACATATATTGGAGTGACGAAATGTTAAAAACAAACATCCCCGAAGTACAGATAAAAGCCAGACTTATAAAACAAGTCCTTCACATAAAGCCATTTACACAAAGGAATGTTACATGGTTTTAGGAGCAGTAGAGTTTCGTGTGGTTTTCAGATTCAGTTTTAAAATTCTGTACTCAAATATACTTGAAAATGATTCCATATAGGATTAGATAACATGTATTAAACCAAACAAAACAAAAATATTGCACAGAAACAGATTACATATTCCCCGATTGAAGGTCAGATAAGATTTGGACGACTGTGAATATCTTTAGTGTGTTTGAAGGGAAAGCTACGTCTGACACACACCTGATGATGTCCAATTTAAGGCTGAATCTATATCTCACACCGAAACAGTCTTAGGCATCACACAATTGCAGTTTAGTGCTACACTCGCTATTCTAAAATAAGTTTCGTTTTAAAAATAAACACAAGAACACGACCCTCCGTTCAATCGAGTTTTAAAAACAGAACCCGCACAAACTCACGAGAGACAGGTCCATTCTCTTTAAAGCATATCTCCATATGCCATGAATTCCACACGGGACCTGAACGCCCGAGACAGGCATGCATATGATTGGTTTTGTGCATTAATAGAATAACTGATATGTCTGGTGGGGCTTTTTGATGATATTTATGTTACGGTTTACGCATGTATGAGCACAAGGCTGACTAATGAGATGCGTGACCCCACCCACGTGCCACTGATTGGCTGGCAGGAGAACTTCTTTAATGAGAAGTGTGTCTTCATTATCAATACATTTCTCTCGTCTCCTCACACCGCCTCTTGATTCTCAGACGGGCCTGTGATGATGAGTGTTTTAAGGTGCATAGATCGGTTCGGTCGGATCTCCTTTATCTTACAGTATTCACGATGAGGTGTGTCTGACCAAATACAATAGAAACCCAAAAGAAGCCAAAAATAAAGAACATCTGTTCACAGAAACGGTATCTACACAGTGTCATCCAAACATCAGACGGGTAAAACAAGCCAACCCAACAGCAAACGAAAACGTATCGGTCTTTCGTAGCGGTACAGGAGAGCCGTGTTTGACCGAACGGTTCGTGATGATTAAATGAATCCTCTAATGCTACGGCCGTGTGGCTACAGTGCTTTTATTCCCGAACGTACTGGACAGGAGGCACTAAGAGAGGGCATGTGTTCAAGCAGCAACCGCAGAACCCAGTGTGGTGCGGAGCGCTGCACACGCCCTCCCCGCACCCTGCTGACGGCCCGACTCCTGACCCTATGCAGAGGTGAGGTGGATAGAATCGGCCGTCTGTCACCTCTTCTGCAAGCTGCGGATTTTCTTTGAGTACTTGAGCACGCGCGGCGAGCGGGAGTGCAGCTTCACGAAGAGCTCGGGAAACTTGTGCTGCGGGAACAGCACCTCCAGGAAGCCCTCGATAAAGACGTAGACCAGCCGGCGGTTCAGCGGCTGGTGCTGGAACATGTCGAAGACACGCAGGATGCCCTTTCGACTGGTCTCCGCCCCGATGATGTGCTTCAACTCGTCTGACGGCCAAAGAGAGAAAAAAAGAGAGGTTTGTGTAAGATGAACCTAAAACCTTTCGTATGAGGATTCTGGAGGTCGGTCTACCTGGCATGATACCCAAGAGTGTGGTCTTAGCTGCGACTCTGGTCCTCATGCGGGTGTTTGTCTCTCTGCGGGGCGGAGTCTCCGCCAGTATCCCGTTAGGCCAGTAGGAGTCTCTGTAGGGTCACAAAACCAGGGTCAGAAGCACGACCAGATATGAAAGCATAAACCGAAGGCATGAAAAAAAAAAAATCACCTGAATCTCTTCACGTAATCGGCCACCTGCTCTGGCGAGGTCATGTTGTCCACGTGGTCCACGATTTTCCTGAAACAAAGAAGATACAAACCAGGATTAAGCTGATAGCACTCAGGGGTGGAGAACAGGAAGGAGGAGGTGTGCACATGAGCGCCGCACCTGTTTATAGTGTCTCCATGTGTGGCTTTGATGAGCTGCTGTAGAAGGTTTTTGATGTTCCTCCTCAGCCACTGATTTCTCTCCTTCAGGTCGAACACCTCGTCCATCAGCAACAGCATCACCCTCAGAGGAATATTGTCATCCACCTGCACATCCAGGACACTCGATCACACATGTCTCCAGACTTTTACACTTAGCGCTGAAGTACGTTCAGAATAAAAGCGAGCGCAGTAGTTACAGAGATTACTTACATTGTCGTCCAGCTGTGCGGAGACGCGGCAGTGTTCAGGATCAATGCTTGGTTTCGGGATTAAAGGAGGCACCTGTAAAACACGTCAAGTGACATGAAATAAAAGATGAAACATCATAGAGTGCAAAACAACCTCACACTCCACACCTGCCTTTCAAGGACACAAAACTCAAATAAAATGCCAACATGTGAAGCTTCACATTTTCCCCAGTGCGCTGGTCTCTGTGAAGGTGGACAAACGTAACAACAGATCGGGCCGAAGCTCCAGACGTGATCTACCTTAAATATGGATTGTTTAATGTCCTGGCCAAGTTTCTCGGACATGCGGCCCATATCAGCCGAGACTTTGGATGCTCCCTCAGCCAGGCTGTCCGGCAGGGACTTCACGGCATTGGACACGTTCCGCATGGAGCTCCGGAGGGGATTCACAAAAGTGTCCATCTGTCCGAGTTCAGAGAACACGACACATTTAAAAAAAACTGACTAATCCAACCGGAGTCTGTTTGTCTGTCCGGCTATCTATCAAGAGGGTGACAGGGAACTCAAGAATAGTTTGTTATAGAAGCGGTGTATGCGGTTGCTAAAGGTTCACACATCTGGGGATTAGGACCGCACGGCACTCTGGGAAAGAGATTTGCAGATTTTAAAAGGACTAAATCTGGGGAATAGGGCTGGGCAATAAATCAAACATAATCAATACATTTTAGAATACAATATATTATCATGGGAAAAATATAATACATTTGATTAAAACATTTTTTGAAGTGATGACTTGAACGATGAAGAAAAATCTTCTCAGGCTAAGAGCTCAAGAAGCTGCTTGAAAAATGAATAGAAAACACAAGCAGTCTGACTACAGTGAAGATTATCAAAGCTTTTATTCATTTCAGATTATTATAAACTACGTGCTTCCCATTATTATTCCAAAAATTTGGGTGTGTTAACTTCTCTAGATAAGTGACTTTTTAATGGTAGTGTTTGTAAATTCTGCTGAAAAATATTTCTGCATTTTGACATTTTAAACATCTACTGGGCAACAATGGCTGTTTAGTTGAAAAAACGACTACAGATAAAATACATTAAAAAAGTATAGGTCTGAATAAGATGAAAAATAAATATGTAAACAATAGTGTGCAAGTCTACCGGCCATGACATCAGAAATGCAGGATGATGAAACAGATCCTCTAGAGCACATGAGACTGCATGTGTTGTTTCTCACCTTGCGTGCAAAGTCTCCTTTGCCCCTGCTATAGGCTTTGTTTTCCAGGAAGTCATAGACGTTTGGCATCAGGATGGGACAAGCCTTCAGAATCTCTGGATTCAGCAGTAGCTAGAAGACAAGCTGAACTCTCAGCACATCTGGACCTTCACAGCACCTGAGCTTTCAAAATAAACACAGCTCATTCTGACCCACCTGTAGATACGCGTTCAGATCTTTCTTTCTCTTCTCTAAGAACTCTCTGTCCATGTTGTTAAAGGTCTTTTTGCCTGGAAGCTTGAGAATCGGCGCAAGGCTCTCGAACTGAAGAGAGTCAGAGAAGTTGAGCGAATTGTGAAAAATGTAATACCTTAAAATTGAAACATTCGTCCTTGGTTCTCTCACCTGCTCTATGATGCGCATGTGGAAGTTGTGAAAATCGCTGTAGCGCCGGTACGTCTTCCAGGTGTCCTCGCTGCCGTCCGAGTTCTTGCGCACGACGGTGATGGTGTAGAGTGCGTACGTCTTCCCGTGATCGTTGCACACGCCTGCCATAGGAAGGTGGTTTAGAAAAGTGTCAGCTATAGAGCACCGGCGGAGGAAACGCAAGCCGTGGCAATGACGGCGTCAATGGGCGGAACAGAACACAGGAGTGAGACGGCAGAGAGAGGATGACAGGCCACGTAAGGACGAAGGGAGAAAAGATGAACGTAAGAAAACAGAAATAAAAGTGATGGAACGAAAAAGGAAAGAACAGTAAAGAAAAGAAATGTGCTTTGAAAATAAACAGAGCTTGAGATGTGATGACCGGAGCAGAGAGGAGGCAGAACACATGGTTCAGAAAGACGTACCCGTGTCAGAGATGAAGGCGTGAAGCTGAACAGATTCATCAATGCTTCCACCGCTGAGATCATCTAATGACTAAGAAACAGACACACGCGTCACAAACAATCCAGCTCAATATCACTGAAGAATATGAACGGCATCGGTAGACTCACTAAATTAATGCTGCCTGTTGGAGAACCGTTGAATGATTCTGGAAGGACAGAGAAGCAAAGATAAATGAGAACACTAGAATAGACTCGTCGCTGTTGTTCATGGAAGAGCAGTTGTCCTCTCACCTCCGTCTCCATCATCAGAACCTCTGAAGCTGGGTTCCTTCAGCATGTCCAGTTCGGCCAGCATACGCACATACAGAGGATGTTGCTTGAACTTTGGGTAATATCTGTCATCCCTTAACATCATATCATACACCTGAAAAACAAACAGTCGTGTGTCGTTTTGGATGAATTTAGGAAATACACAAATCACTGCACAGCATTGCGTCTTTACTTTTCTCTGGATCTCATCGAATATCTCCGGTGTGGGATCTTCTTTGTTGAGTTTTTGAGCCAGTCGTGCTACAGCTGCATCGTCCACCTGCACCCTGGGAGAGGCCTGTTTGGAGAGACCACCTGTCAATCAATGACGACACGAATTTGCCACACCCACCATCATCATGACTTTAAGGGGCGGGTGATTCTTAAATAAATCGATGACAGAACAAGACAAGCTCTTACTTTCTCAGACAGGTATTGATCATATACACCCACAGCAGCGGCTCTCAGCAGTCCTTTGGTGGTCTGGTTGCTTTGACTCTGTCCGTCTCTCTGACTGCTCTGTAAGACCTCCAGCTGCTGCTGGGCTGTGACCCGATACCCCTCCACCGTCAACCAGAAGAACAGAACCGGCTGACCGCCCATATACTGCATGTAGTCTAGAGATGGGAAAGAGAGAGAGAGAGAGAGGGATGAGCTATTGTTGTATTGAAGAGGGAATTTGGACAGATCCTGACTCACCCATGAAGAACTGAAGTGCGATGTTATGAACTAAGATGTGCTCCAGTGGGATCACGCATAACTTCCCAAAATTAGCTGCAAGTTTTAAAGTATCAACATCCTGTTTGGCAAAAACAAATGACAATCAAATGTAAGTCTAAGCATTACAAATTTAAGGCAGGGTCAGTATTTTTTCTAAAAGGGTTTGAGAAAGCTGAATCGGGCCGAGAACCAAAACAAACTTGTAGCCAATCAGCGGCAAGGGGCGTGTCTACGAGTTCGACATCGCTTACCCCGCCTTTAAGTATTTTAAGAACAGTTTTTTTCTCATTAAACTTCCAAGTCAAAAGCAATGCAGTTCACACCATTTTCACAGTAATTTTTATTTATAATATAAAAGTAACAATCAATGAATGTATTTGTTAATTGTGATGACTCTGCTTGATATCCCTAGTGAGAATGAGCATTTTGTCATGAGTCTTTAGTGGTTGTGATGAATGAAATGTTATTTAAACAGGTGTTTGTTTACCTTGCCCGATTTTAGTCGTTGTATTCGTGTTTCACAGATTTTCTTCACAAAGTTCAAACTGTTGATTTGATTTTTTATAACGTTAATATCTGTGGGTATAGATAGAGAGACAGAGAGAAGTGAAGAGTAAACAGTTTGTTGTGCTGAAACCCTGAACTTACTCATCTTTTCCAAAATAAACCCCATAATTTAATGCAGTGTGTTTATTTCCAAACCAGACATTGGTCTATGATCATTTGTGTGTGTGTGTGTGTACCATCTCCAGCGGTGTCCAGAGATCGCAGGTACTGAAGCTCCTCCAGGACTTTGTCTTTGACGGCCTCCAGCTCAAAGACTTTGTCTGTCAGCTTTAAAATGTTCAAGAAGGCCTCGTAGTTACAGCTGGAGTCATGGATCTGCACAAACACACAATCTTGAATACCATTGACAATATCGAGGGAAACAGCAAGACTGTTCTTGCTCTTCTCAAAGAAGAGTTTTATGTCACAACTCTAAAAATATAGAACAATTTCAGACACATATAAATAAGATCCTGTTACCACAGTCACAGTAAGTTTGTTTAAGGGCAGAAAGGAGTCTGTCTCACCATCCAGATGATGAACTGATTGATGTAATCGGGGTCACTCAGCTGGTTTATTAAGGGCAGCAGAACTCCTCGGGCCAGAACTTCCTACAGGACATCAAGAGTTTATCAGTTCATTTCATTCAGTTTACACAACCTGAGGTGAAGACCTGATCGTGATGCTTCAAGCAGTTAATCTGTCCAAACCATGGATAAGAACACAGTACATTTGTCTTCTATATGTACATTGTGCCTCTAGTGTATTATAAAATGTTACAGGTTAAAAAAAACTTCAGCTCTACCAGTCGCATCTTGAGCACATAGTCTGTTTCTCCTTAAAATATCATATAGATTTCTAGTAATGCAATTAATATATCAGACTGTATTTTTAGAGAAATCTAGAAAACACAACACATGGAAAATATGAAAATACCACACAGACTTTGTGGGGTCTGAGTCGATCCGGTGTTTTTACCTTGAGTAAGTATCTCATGTTCTTGTTGTGGAAATCTCCAGGAGGTAGTAACAGATAGAGCAGCACTTCACAGAGGTCTCGCAGGTAACCTGCAGCAAACACACACGCACACAAGTTACAGTCAAGAGAACATGCAGAAGTTCAAAAGAACAGTTTTGACAATTCTTATTTTTCATGAAATATTGCAGAGTTTACCGCTTATCAATGTGGGTCATTTTCTTTTTAAAAATCATTGACATTCATAATCTTTAGTTAAAATCTGAAAATCACTTTCGCCCTGAAATTACATAAATTAGACGGCTTGGGCTGAGCATCCGTTAACTCCTCCCCCTCTACTGTCAGTCTGCTGCCAGTTCCATATCAAAATGCGACGGCTGTTTTTATACATCCAATTAAATCGCAGTTAAAAATGCAAGCCACGCCCCACTCCTTTGAAATCCCTCTTCACTAGGAACTGATTAAGAATACGGAAGTAAAAACGATCGCAGCATCCGGTAAAATTTTATGACATGCTGTCATCAGTGGCGTAAGGGTGTCTGCAATAAGTGAATGATGCTGGAATGCAGGCATTCAGCTTTGTGTTGATGTGTGTCAAGACATCTTAGTCTTTGTTTTCTTCTTGTATGTGTCAATCTGTGTTTTCAGACGGGGTGAGTCTGGGTGTTTTGTTACTGATGCAAGACACAAAAAGATTAGCCTTGAAAGGCCATGGAAGTACAAATGTCCTCCAATTGATTTTCAACACAATGTTCCTCTAATCTCTTTTATCTTACCTTCCTCGTCTTTGCGGGACGTGCACACCACGTCTCTACAAACACTCCTCTCCATTTCCACCTCTGCTTCAAAAAACGAGTCTATCAACTCTTCTGCTGCATCACCTACAAACACACACAGATAACACACATACACATCAGAGGTCTCGGTGAAAACTAAAGCAATCTACAGATGAAGCGTGCAACTAAAAGAGGAGATGATAGTTACGTTGTTTCTGATCTTCTCTTTCATTCAGTTTCTCCTGAGCTTTCCTGAAAACACGCAGGTGAGTTGCGAAATCATCCACCAGTCTGGTAGTGAAATACGGCTGCCAGTCCACTTCTTTAGATCTGAGGAAAGATCGAGTGCACAATGAATCATGGGAAGTGTCATCGTGAAAATCTCGTCTTTCTTTGATTCAGCATCCGTATCTTGTTTATTAAACGCGTTAAACAGACAAAGTTACAGGCAAGATTTCCATAAACGTTACTGAATCAAAGTTTTCCACAAATGTAAATGAATCCGTTTAAACATGTGATTTATGAAACCGTGACAATTATGAATCTACTGACTTGCTCTTTTGCAGAATTAACAGGAAAATAAAAATTGACATTCCAGACGTCTCACCTGGTGGAGAACTGGACGAGAGCGTTCTGAAGCGTCTGTCTGATCTCCAGGAGAAACGTCTCGTCGTCACTTAGTGTGTAATACCAGTACTGAATGTAGTCTCTCAAAGCAAACTGGATCACCTGATAAACCACATAAAACACATCGATTGAGAGAGAGACAGAGAGGAGGGGGGAGTGAGAGACATAAAGACTGATGAATGTAGAGAACGTAAGAGAGAATGTGTATATGAGAGAGAACGAGAGACATAGTCAGAGAAAAGGGTCAAACCTGTGCTCTTTATTTCTTGGCACATGTACAATAACAATCGACTTGAACCGTAAATAACTGTAGACACAGACTGACAAGAACAGAACTCTGAAACTAGCTGACTGTTGTTTCCTTAAATGTAACCATGCAAGAAAGTCTGGAAAACGAAGTGTGAGATCCGTTTCAAACAGACCATGAACTGAGGAAGGGTTATGACATCATCATTAACATATGTTATGTAGAATGTCAGTCAGACTCAAGCGAGACTCACTGAGCATGTGAAAGCAGTTACGGCAATAAAGCTAAAGTGAATGTCATGTGCTCTTCAGTTTTATGAGACCAACACTTTCAGCTGAAACTCTCAAACTAGCTGATGTAGCGTCTTGCAATCAGCAGAGCCACCGTATAGTTTCCACAAAAGCATTGGTCTGTGCGTTCGGCTGCTCGTCTGTCTGCCCATTCGTTTAGCTGATGTACCTGCTGCAGTGGTTCATCTATAATATTAGATCCAGTTAAACGCCGGTCAATCTTAATGGGTTTGGACTCCGATTTCATCTCTTCTGAAACCTACAGAGCAAAAACAAACGGTTCTTTTAAAACGTGTACATGAAAATAAAACGACTGCATTTAAACAGAAAACATCATAACACTATTATAACTTGCTGTAAGACTCTTTTGCAGACGCAACCAATGAATCATTGAATGATCTACAATAACTCCTGCTGAATATTCACTTTCACTCTGACGTTTGTCATGTTACATCACTTACACACACTGTGAATATTCAGAATACAGACGGTCACAGACAGAAGATCTGTCTGGAGGGAGTGTTTGCTTACCTTGAGTATGGCCGTCTGCGTGGACGGCAGGTAGGAGTGTTCACACCTTTCCAGGTGCTTCTCTGAGTTTGTCTTTCCAAATAAAAGAAGCACTACAAAACCCCTGAAGAGAGAGATTTTATCATTAAACTACAGCATCAACAGGTGTCACAGTGAGGAAAGTATACAGAGATCATCTGGAGTATAAGAATATAAACACACTGGGTCATGAAACACGAAGACAGAACAAACTTTAATTAAATCTAACGTAAATTTTCGTATTCATTAAGAAGTTCGTATTTTCAAAATGTTAGTTGGTACGTAAGGAGGCTGCTCCATACAGCGTGTAAGTGTTGCATAGCTGTAATTAATAGGCGCAGATTATGCTTATTGTGAATGAGCGTGCCCTGTTTACGAATGATTGGAATTCATTAACAAGCACATTTTACTTCCAAATCTGATTTTAACGAAGATTTGGGAAGGTCTGTTTTACACACAAATGACTCTGAATTTACTCATATTTACGAATGTTTCATGAATGAGGACCCATGTGCATACGATAACGGTGAAATGTTTCCACTTACCCGCAAATAAAGCAGAGGACGTAGAAGGCCAGATAAAAGATGGCAAAGGGTCCGAATGAGATGAGGAAGAGCACGACACCCAAACTCCCCCATCCCCAGACGGACAGACTGGCCTGAAACACACACAAGAGGGAAGGTAAATAACATCATTTCATATCCATGTCATTATTTATAACGAGTTATTAAACTAACAAAACTGTCTTGATGACAAATTTACCACAAATAAAAAATGCAACAACAACATTTACTTGAACAGAGTGTTTGTATTTACTCTTAATGTAGAGGAATTGTTTGTGTTCAAAAGAGTTTAGCCGGCTGATCAATTAATGCAATCCAGAAACAGACTGCACGTCGATCCCCAACAGCCTTCTTTCCATTAGCCTCATATTAAATATAGTGTCAGGCGTAATTTAAGGTTTTATGTCAAGGTCAAGGTCTAATGTCTAATACAAGGCATTTCTCACCAAAGGCGTTTTCTCTTCGAGTGTTAATTTAACACCTAATCTTTATCTTCATCTTCATCTTCATCATCATCATCAGAGCCCACACAAATGTTCCATGTTTCATTTTTGCAGTGGCATACAAGCTGTATTTTAATTTACAAGTATGTGGGAATCAAACCCATGACCTTGGTGTTGCTATCACAGTGAGCTACCGGTCGTACTACAGACACAACGCGGCAAATGTAAAATTAAGATAGAGATGGTGAACAAGAATGTTTCCATTGGACAGCTTTCCTGTTTTTGCCAGGACAGGAAACACAATGACCCGGTCTGCGGTCCTCCTTCCGAAGACACACACACGTTTCTAATCGGAAGGTCTGAGGTATATGTTTCGCTGCAAACGTGTTTAAAATAAACATGTCATCAACACACAAATACACACTAACATGTAGTGAAATAAAAGATTTTGACAGTTTGGTTGTTTTGAAACCACGTGCCAGTCGAGTGTTCGACCTCCGACTACACGCCGAGGCCGTTTGTATTTGTGTTTAAAGATGTCATGCAAATGTCACAAAAACTGAACAGGATCACTTTGCAGGCCCTTTTTTGAGCTGACCTCACGTTATCTGGCTCGGTCTGTGACTTCAACGCCACAATGGTCCTAACCTTGACCCTGCTGACCTGACCCTTGCTAAATCAAGCTGTGTGTTTTATTCATGACATCTGTGGAAACTCAATGGATTTAGTCAAACAGAAGAATGAATGGTCTTCTCTGGGAGCTGCTTTAACGTTCTAGAGGTCTACAATGCATGTGTGTGTATTATAATGGGAGGGAAAGACAAACACGTCTTTATATGGCTGCTGTGTCAGTGGATCGCAGATGGCAAAGTATTCCAGCTAATAAAAACAACACAACCCACTGAACACTCCAGTTTATCTCAACATGATACTGTTGAATTTCCTTGTTTGTGCTGTTTGTGAAGATAAGCATCACTGTACTATTGTGTATTACTCAGAACATCTAACAAAGGATTTGCAACTTTTATAGTCTCAATACTTGCCAAACACTAACATCGTCATTTCCTTCTAAAAACCTCTTCAGATTGGTTGTGACCTTGTGAACTGACTGACATTTCTTGACAGCGTACCAACATGCTTTAGGAATACAGTCGGCCTACACAGGTGACGCATTCAAGCAAAACCAAATTCACATAGTTTTCTAATCGATTCCAAACAGCATAAAAACATTTAATTTGTGCCCCTGCGTGAGAGAATGCAAACAAATATTGACCTGACAAAGTACTCTGAGCAAAAAAGAAAAAAAATCTGTGAGTTTATGTGCATCACGTTTGAAGAAATGTAAGTAATTCATCCACAATCCAAGCGTATGTATAGCTGCTATTAAATGTTGTGTTTTAGTCTCTCGTCATCACCAAACAAACCACTAAGGAAGATAAAACCCAATTATGATCCAAGACGGATTAAAAAACTAAATCTGTTGCATTCATCGTCAAACACTGAATTATCCGACAAGCGTTTTACCTTTAACATGTTTACATACCCGAGCATGCGAGTTCAACAATCACCAGGAAGACATGCCTGCAAAATTATAGATATTATGAACTTTAAAAAAAAAAAAACTAAATGATCATTTCTCAAAAGTAAGAGACGAGTATCTGTTCACTAAGCTGTAGCTCAGCATTCTTTTTGTAGCGTCCAGAAAGAAAAAAGCTATAGCACATAACCAAAACCAAAATTAATTCTCTTAACACTGCAGTGCCTGTTATACTTGCATGTAATCAAACAGGGTTTATATCAGCCTAAACTTGGGATGTTTCCGGAAAATGATCCTCACGCAAGGCAAGAAGAACTGATAAAGTTTGACAGTAACCATGAACTGGGGTGAGCTCATAAACTGATAACAAACGGCAGGTGCCAAAGATTTTCAATCTAATTTCACACAGAACTTATCAACGTTTCATTCAAGCTGATCACAAAAATCTATATTAAAACAAGCGTAAACACCGCAAGCTTCAATACAACATTTAAAGAAGGGCTGTCAATAGATTCACATTTTTAATCGCGATTAATCGCATACTTTTCATGCGATTAATCGTACACGTAAGGTGAAATTACACATACACTATTTATTTTGTTTTACATGTTTATTTGAGTGCCGTCAATCAATAAAACAATTAAGTAACTAATCACACACAGATTTTATGTTTTAAAATATGCTTTAATATTCTTATCACTTCACATTTTATATCCAAAGGAATATAAAATGTGAAATAACACATTTCCTTAACAGCATCCTTTTATGAATGAAGGCCGACATTCTAATAAACGATTATAATAAGTGTGCCCTGTCTAACAGGTAGGAATATCCAGAAATCAAATAAAGTTCTCAAACACTTTACGGTCTTTACTGCTAAATATATGAAAAACAGAAAAATCCACATTAAAGCTACAAAATCACATTGATTTCTTCTTTCCTCTTTCGTGTTTTTGTACATTCAAGCATGAAAGGGAAGTTAATACTGGTGCACTGTCTGACATATTCTGATGCTGCCTTTGGCCCATGTGTTCACCAGACGGGACCGCGCTGTCGCGTTGCGTTGAGCAGTGTTTCACAGCCAGACGCTGTCAATATATACTGCATGTGTCAATACAACCATTTCAAATCACGCCTGAATAGTTTAAAGGGTTTTATATGAATAAGAGTATGACTATACAATGTAAAGCTAGACAATGATGACAGAAAAACGGATGTTGCGGTAATGGTGTTAAATATGTTTTACACGTTAATCTGAAATTATTAAATCACATGCGTTAACGTTGACAGCCCTAATATATATGTATATATATATACACATTTACGCATTAGGCAGAGGCTTTTATCCAAAGGGACTTACGTTGCATTTGCTTTACTTCTGTTTCTAAGTATGTGCAATCCCTGGGATAGAACCCATGACCTTGGCGTTGTTAGCGCCGTGCTCTAACTACTGAGCCACAGGAAAAATATAGTGCAGGCTTGAGCGCGAGTATGATAAATCCGAAATTAGGTTCGTTTTTAATCTACGGAGGAGTCAGAAAGCTTTTAAAACTAACCTAATTTGCATTTATGGGGAAAAACGGAGATGTTAAACTACGTGAGGGTGAGTATTAATGGCAGGATTTAAAGTTTTGGTTGGAGTTCCCCTTTAAGATGTACACAGCTAATTAACACCCAATAACCTCAAGCTTAATTATGACCCTTATCATATAATCAGATTGACATCAGCTCATATCAGACATCTCTAACAGGCGGAAAACAGGGCAGACTGTGCAGCACGCTGGGATGGTCGGAGCACACGGGTGAATCGAGCTACTGCTGTCGTGTCTCAACTTGATAACCACCAGTAGTCAAATGCTGCCCATTTACAGCAAGAAACTGTTTTGCATTCCTCTACTGAAAGCATATAATAAAAGAACTACGCATACTTCGATGGATTCACGCCTACTTCTGCAAGGAGGAGTGCCAGCAAAACAAAAGAAACGTATACACAAATACTCAAACAAAAGGACAGCCTGTTTTGCGTGTCATTTTTTAACCGGCGCTGCGTGATGCAGTTTTCAGCACAGGAGTGGCTCTTATTTACCACAAATACACTTCAAATTAAATATAAAATGAAAATGTTTCATAACACATCAGGACGAACAACTGCATGGACAATACTTAATAAAAACATTTATTTATAACAAGAATCAACAAGTCCTGAAAAGCAAAAGTAGAGTAAATGTGTTTTGATATTGCAAAAATAGACACGTGTTTATGTTCTTATGGTAGGTCAGGTGACTTAAAGCGGATTCACATCACCTACCTGTTAACAGGTGACAACATACGACCTAAGAGTTAACAATACAATCAAACTTTTAACAAATTCAACATATATTAGTTTCAGCCATGACACATGCACATATGAATCGGTTTGGAAACTTTCCAATGGTTTAATCGCCCCTTACAGCCAAACAGGTGTTATACCGTTTATATATTTTATCTTTATGTAAATATATGATGAGAGGCTGTAAAAAAACCAAACCGTATAAACTTGTCACATACAGACAAAACAGGTGTTATCTTTAAAACGATTCATTCGACATGAATAAAATACGTCAAGACGTGTGTGAAACTATATAAAACCAGATTTTGTCATCGCCAAATCAGATTTTTATTCTTTAGAACACAAGATTAGGAAAAACTAATTGAGAAATACTAACTAACTACATTTTAAAGTCATACAGTTGTATTATCAAACCCGAAACAACCAGCTTTTAGATCTGAACTACACCGTTCACACATGTATTATGTCCCATTCAGGTTAAACCAGATGTGATCATGTGAATCCTCACTGGTTTATATAAACCGTCAACAAGCCTGTTATCAACTTTATGATCTTATGAAGAGTTTTCACTTGTTTAATCATTCATGCAGCAAATTACACTACGTCTCTCATGTCTTAAACTAAGTTGACACACATGTTTATCTGACAACAGGTTTCAACACACATGCCATGTATCATGTGTCATTTTCCAGCATTTCACAGACATGCTAAAACACGCAGACAACACACAGAAACCCACGACCTCCACTTACACGCAGCTGTCACTCACACACAACGCACGTAAACAGATATATGATGTGAATGGACACACAGCTGATGTTAGCTGGGCTAGCTGAAGACTTGCTGTCACAGCTCAGAAACGTCTAATCTCTACGTATTAGCGACTGTAATCCCACACCGAACCCGAGCAGTGTGTGTGCAAGTGTGCGTTTGTGCGAGTGTGTTTACCGTGTGTGTTTTATTCAGTTAACGTTACCTGCTCAGGTGATTTACGGCTAAGCTAACAGCAGCTCAACATACACAATACATGAACACACAAGACAGTCAACCCCCTGAGGGGACAATGGCGCCTTACCTCTGCAAACATTATTTAAAATGTAAAAACGAAGGCCGCTTGGTTTATCCCCGCCACATTTTTAACGTTTTTGTTTCTTCTCTTGCGTTTACAAACTGAGGCGCATCAGGACTGCGCGCGCCCTCCGTGCAGCCGCCATGAGCGCGAGCTCGTCAAAGAATCTCCGCACGAAACTAGGGAATGCACCCCGGGAGTAAATCCCAGAGACTGGTCACGTGATAAAATCGCCTCATCTGATTGGGTTGCAATGTCAAATAGCCCGGATGAATCATGTATCTCTACGGGATGAGTAGCTTCAAAGCTAATGAGTTCGCTAAGTTATGTAAAGCGATGTTATTTGTTGAAATTGGTGTATACGTGGCATATACAAATGTTTTATTTGAATAACTGACACTTAAACATTTAATTCCTTTGTCCTGGAAAGACATCCCTCGCTCATACTTAATTGCGTGATACTTTATGTGAGCACTGAAACCCGCTTTGAGCTGTTGCTCAGCTATTTGATGGGTGAGGGTGTAGAGTGGGCATACTAGTTCAAACGTGTGCATGGCGTTACCTGTGGCGCACCTCGTGATTGGTCAGCGTATGTTGACGCACCTTTCTCGCCCAAGGTTATTGTGCGTATTTGTTAATTGTGCAAAACATGGACCGTGTTTAGTATCAATGATATTTGTACTAGAACGTGTGCCAGTTTTGTGGTCAAGAAAATGTAACCATCAGCAAGTTTGTGCAGAAACGGTGCGTCATCGGAACGCATCGTTTTGCTGAGACAGCTGTGAGACCGTGTTGGTCGATCTATCATGTGACACTAGTGCATGGTCAAAATGCATCTATGTCACGTTATTTGTGTGCTCAGCACTACAGCGCAACATTCTTTATATATATTCTTCACATATGACGGTATTGTCATGGGTCAAACTGAGGCAGGGGTGAGGAAGACCCTTCACACCCGAGAGATGTTACCCGAATCAGGTATCAACATTGACTTTTTCTAAATGATAAATTCCTCACATTTTTGTTCAGTCTGTGCTTGCACTGACCTGGTATCAATATGTCATTGTTATCCAAGATGTTATTTCTATGTCAGCCCAACAGAGAAAAATTACAGTATTCCTTCTGGCACCTGACGTAGAGCTCCTTCTGACATAAATGATCCTTAGTAAACTTTGAGCCTTATGTTGGTTTATGACCATAAGTAGGACAAGTCAATGAAGTCATAATGATAAAGACATAATGATGGATTAGCAAAATGACCGAAAGGGTAAATCATTATTTTGATCATGTTTATACAGTAGCCATTTGTTAATAGCTTCTTATACTTGAGGACTAAAAAAATACATAACTAACCTAATATACATGCAAATTATATTTTATGTCAAAATGTTTTTGTGTGTCTGTATTGTTGGTCTCTGGAGAATAGATATATTAGGCAGTGTTTATCTGATATTAGAAATCCACACATATATTATATACACACTAGTGTGGCGCGTCTGTTGTGGTGACGCGCTATTTTTAGACCGCGTGCGCGCGTGCGCGCGTTTGTTGAGGCAAGTGCTGAAGATGCGCGCTCAGTTTATACTTATGAATGAGTGTAACGCATTTCAATTATATATATAAAATAGCGATCAACTGCATACAGCATTTCTCAGGTGAGTACCGAACATTGATTTTGTGTAATTATGGATTTTTCACGGCCTCAGTGTATAACCTATTATAATAATATAATATAATATTTTTTCTCTGAAATGATGGTTTGTATGTGTAATCTAAAGTGTAATTCCGAGTCACAAGCGGCAAAGAATATATTCAGCGTGTTTCCTTCATACTGTGCATGAGGGAAACATCACTGTGAGAGCTATAAATAGAACCTACAGCGTCTACATTTGCGCGCTCGCGCACACGCGCATGCACGCACAACCTCCGCTAGTGCATTGAGCACACTTCACAGAGCCTGTTCTGTTCTGTTCCGCAGATGCATCTCTGCTTGATTTGAATGCATTGCATTGTTACATAAGGATGAGGCAGTGTAATGATGCATACAGGTGGATCGCACATTAAGAGAAGTCTTAGGTTCCTTGAAGAGGTAAGATTGATCTGACATTTTGTATTAATCTCTGCATACTTAAAATATGGAAAGCATGAAAGCTATTTACCTCTTTTGCTGTAGATACAAATATGTCTCTATATCTTGTTAAATACTCATGCAGGTGCATTTAAAGGTGCAGTAGATTCAGACCGTTGGTTTTTTGAGGATGAATTCACCGAAGGATGCAGGTAACTCTCCATCATTGATAATAATGCTTTCTTTGATCTCTCACACAAACACCTGTTCTGTCTTTTTTGTGTGTGTTTCTGGTTGGTGGGGACACATGGATGTCCATCTGACAGGTGGCTCAGATTCTCTCTGAAATGATAACATTTCATCATGAAAGATAGATTTGCTTTTATATTGTATGTAATACAGAGGAATGGTCAATTTTTTTATTGTATTAAAACAATAACAAGCAGTACCATGGTTTTAGCACGGGTGCAAAGCTGTAATCTAAGTAGCTCAAATATACATCATTTCCCCATATAC
The DNA here is from genome assembly GCA_008369825.1 of Triplophysa tibetana. Lineage (NCBI taxonomy): Eukaryota > Metazoa > Chordata > Actinopteri > Cypriniformes > Nemacheilidae > Triplophysa > Triplophysa tibetana. The sequence goes on along the minus strand of CM017908.1, from coordinate 1,349,915 downwards.
TCCCAAGTAGAGTTTGTGTTTCGTCTTGTCTGGTTGAAGGGAGCTTTACAGTCTTGTTTGTTAAAGTGACTCAGATAGTGAGGTGTTGTCTGAGTGATGTCAGCACTGAAAATCTTCCGACTCAACATTGAGGGTGGAGATCAGTAACATTTATGGCGCACTTATACATGCTTGTAGTTTGACTCACAAATAAATACACACAAACCAGCACACAAAACACACAAATGCTGCACAAATACCCCAGAACACACATCTGAAATGTGTCAGACCGTGTAAGAGTTTGAATGCTTTTGTGTGTTTTAACCTCAAGGTGGAGCTGTTGCAATGCAACCCTGGACTGATGTTTGTGTAATGTGTGTTTGTGTGTTTAAATATCTGAGTGCAGTGTGACCTCACCTGAAGAACATCTTAAAATAAACATATTTATAAGTGGATGTCTAATGGAAAAAGATTATGACATCAATGTTACATGCCAAATGTTCATGTTACATAAAGCATATTGTTAACTTGCTTTTTTAAAGAATATACAGCGGTATTCTACGCCTTCTCCATTCTGAACAACCTCAAAAAAAGAAAGAGTTTCTGTCCTGTATATAGATAGCACAGGCTTTGTTTTGCCGTCGTGGTTATTTTTGTCTGCCCTCTTTTACCTTGAGAGTATCTCAGACCTGTGGAGATGTGACCCATTTTTATCATACTGCCTTTGTTTTGTCTGGAGAGGAAGACGGGGAAAGCTATAGGTGTGTGCGCGTGTGTGTTGTTTGTCAGCATTTAAAGCACTTAACAATATGATTGAAGATATTTAGGAATGCATATGAAATTTACGAAGCCGTGAGGGCCTATAGCTGATCACTGACTTTTATTATGTGCAAAATTTGGTAAACACAGCATGGGAAAATACATCTGTGATGGCATTTGTGTCCACTGAGGAACTTCATCTCTGTCATGCATTGGGAATGTGTCTCTCGTGGGAATTGTGCCGTTTCTGGATAACAAAAAGATTTCCTCTGATTCCTCATTCGTCCTGCAGGGCTTTGGGTTCGTAAACCGGTGTTCTGTGTTTTTTATTCAAAATGGCTGATCGTCAGGTGTTTTCCCAAAAGGGTCATTCGGCCGTGTTGTCCTCATAACATTTTTAATTAAGTCCTGTTAGCTTGGAGGTCTGTTATATTTACATCTATGCATTTTGCAAACTCTTTTATCCAAAGAGACTTTTTAGTGCATTCAAGGTATACATTTTTAATCCATGACCATTGCTCATGAAGCCTATATATACGTCTATACTTCTTAATTCACTTTTAGAAGAGATCACTTATCATTGCTTTAGTGCTTCGATTGGCTGTTTATCAGATGTTGGTGTGTTCAAGTTAATGACGGGAGGTTATCACCTAAATCTATAATACGCTGTTGACACGCAAGAAGAACATTTTATTACTCAGAATTTGCTCTTAATAGCTCAGGAGATTTGATAGAGTTCTCAGAAGCTCTCAACATTCATGTAATAAAATATTATTCCCGCTTCATCGTCACTTAACGGGAATGTTTCCGAAAGAACCTTAAAGACATACGCTTAAATGTTCTTTGTTATTGACCGTATATGACTTCCATATTTACATTTTTGAGTTAATCTAAAATAATATAACATATTATGATGATACATTTATGAAGTGATATTATTTTTATAAACAGTAATAATGATGTTGCATGTGTCAGTCAAAGATTTGACTTAATGACATGAATTCAAAGCATAAATGGATCAGTTACAAAGAAAACATCTGAACTCTTCTAAAGCAATAGATCTTTTCATCTGACTGTAAAGTCAAATCCAGTCTGTGCTTTATTTCAGTTTGAGACGTGATCTGCAGATATGGAATCAAAGACTGGTGTGTTTGTGTAATGTCGTGTGTTTAATGTCACCAGCATGCGTCTCTTTGAACTGATTCTGTATGATGTTAATGGATGTGCTGAGAGAGACAGGTGAAGAGATGAATGCAGGAGTGCTGTCGAGTGAAAACAGATGAGAAGATCAAACAGACAGTGATGGACAGAGAAAGTGCGTGAGAGAGATAAAAGTGATGAAAGAGAGAGAGAGAGGAACTGTCAAAAGCATACAATCTAAAGAAAGTGTTGTGGTTTGCATTAAGAAAAGAAACCTGTTTGTTGTTTTTTGCACATTTTTAAGGGAAGTAAGCATCCACAAGTGTGAAAAATAAAGATGTTCTGTTTCAATCGTAAAGTACAATTTTAAATAACAGTTCAAGGAAACATCACAGCAATGTTTGTTTAAAGGAATTCATTTATTTTAAGAAGAGAGAAATTATAAATTACAATGAAAATATTTTTTTTGCACGAGATTTAATTTAATCTCCTAAAATGTGAAGTAGACTTCATTTACTTTATGAAACAAAATGTCATTTTTATTCGGTCCAATGCATTTCTGCGAGATCCCTCGGGGGGGTTAGAGCGAGAGAGAGAGAAATGAAAGAGACAGTGAGCACTCAGGGGAAAGATGAAGGCAGACAGCTGTGTTTTGGTGTTGCTATTTTCAGCCTCTGGCCGCTGCTCTGCTCCCCTGGTCTGGCCCGGCCTATTTCTGTCCTGGGCTGGTCCTGCTGCTATTCCTGGCACCTGAGAGAGAGAGCGGTTATGAAGAGTAACAGAGAGAGAACGTGTAAGACAGAGCGAGTGAGCAATATTGAGATGGAAAGCCTGTGAGAGAGCTGATGTTGTCACCTGTAACGCTTCCTGCGTTTTATTGTTAATCCGTCTGATGAGAGTCGAGGGACAGCTGAAGGAAAGCCAGAGGAAAACAAAAGGAGGTCTGGAAAAAGCGTTGTGGCGTGGAGAAGCGTCTCTGTTGTGAGGTCAAGTACAAGTTATGCTGCAGACCATTTACGAGGTGGACTCGAGCATCACTGCTGAGTGGAGGAGGAGAGTTTCAGACGCACACGGCACTGCCAGCGAAGCAGGTACCACACGTGAGGACACGTTTCTTTAGTTCTCGGTTATCTTTTATAATTTGCTGTACTGTAGATATTTCTGCAAAACTTAAACTAAAAAATAATTACTGTATTAAAGAGCCATAAAATGAGAAATGAGTGTGGATTGCATAGATCATCTCATATAGGACGTTTGACTTTATATCACGATATATGGATTGCAGATTTTGGTGTACAGTTTGAGATTAAGATGAGATATAGAAGTGAAGGAATTGTGCGACGATGCGTTTTTTCATTCTGCGAAAGTGGAAAAAGATCATTTTACCTAAACTCATACCTATAAATAGTAAATTCAGATAAATTGAAAATCATTTTGAAATGGGCTCTTCATTTTTTCCGTGGCTGTATATAAACATGTTTTGTATAATGAACTGCTGTATAAACTTTCTTTGAAAGTTTTGTTGCTGCCTGTGAGACGTAACTGAGATTTTGAAGAGCGAAAATTCTTTTCTGCAGGCTTGTGGTGTGTTTGGAGGATTTTTCTGTTCGGTGTGTGTGCGTAGAGGATTTAACAGCCGGTTCAAACTTATTGAGACGTCATAGATGTTGTAATGTTTTATTACATCTCATTCATTGAAAACAAGTGACTCCAAAGACATAAGTTGTTGCGTCTTTCCTCTGTTCCGTCTGACGGATGTCCATCCACGAAGAGAAGATCTTAAATCAATGTTTGCTTATAAGATACTCTTGTCATTTTTGAAATGTTGAAGAGGTCGTAGCCAATAGACTTGTAGTTAGTGCTCCGAGATATAGCGCCGTTGCTGTCGCTTCCTGTCATCTCACTATTACTGTACACAATAAAGGCAAAAACGCCTAAAATATATATATATTTGCAGTATAGCAGTAGACCGGTTTACAGTTACATATCTGTCAGACATTCTGCTATCTAACATGGTACTACTGCATATTCGAAGTATGTACTTAGCAGGGGATGGAAGAAGGAAAATACATCCTAGTCCTCATAGTGTGTAGGGTTGTGTTCTGCTGTATGGGGACATCGGATCATATCATAAAACATCATTTTCACTTGTTGTTTGTTTGTTGCGGTAGAAATGAAGACAAACTCGTTCTCTTTTGCGTGCAGAAGCACACTTTTAAGAGTGCATGGGAAAGTTCACTTGAAATGCAGCCAGACTGGGACATGTTCATTACACAGAAGCTGAAGGATAACCACAGAAATAGAAACCTTCTGTATACATAAGCACACACGCATTTAAACTATGTTTCTAAATAGCTTCATTCTTGATTTGACGTTTCTCAGAAAAAGCTTCATCTCAGGTGCTCTGGTGAGTGGCGTGAGTGGCAGTTATCTACCCCTCGTGTGCCTCTGCGCTCCGTCACCGCCCGTGGCTTTGGCCTCTTGACTTCAAGCCTGACTATTCTTAGACTCTTAATGCCTTAAAACCAAAATACAGCGGCTAAGATTAGCCCGGTCATCATGCCGTCTGAGTTAACTCCTCACATAACTGCATGCCGGGAGACTTTATAATGCACACTGGTTTTGCTCTCTTTCTTAACACTTCACCTCGGAAAAAAGAGCAGCGAGACGTTTGATCCGTAGGTTAAGTAACAGGACAATTGTGTGATTTGTAAGTTGGTGAGTCTGGTTTATTACAGCCGTCAGAACGCATGCCGTGGTATTTTTGTGGAAGGTTGACACCTCTGGCCCGTGTAGTGGTTCTGTTTTGGGGGTCTGTGTATTCTGGGCCGGGGGCCCGGTGGAGTCGTGGTGGCGAGAGATTTCACAACGGCACAACTTTTATTTCAGCACCTGAGAACGACGTGATGCTGATGTTCTGAGTCAGAAGCGACTCTGGTCTGTTTCATAGTTACCCCAGAACAACTTGAGATAACATCAAAGGTTCTCTTGCTCAAAGATTGGTCAGGAGATTTAAAGGAGTTCTTAGTTTCACATTTTTGTTTATGATGTTTGACCACAAAAGAAGATACTTTGAAGAATGCTGATAACCAAACAACATCGAAACCCATTGACTTCCATTGTATGAACACGAAACCACTGACACATTTCTCAAAATATCTTTGTGGTGTCCCACCGAAGAGCGGCTCGCATACAGAATTAAAATCACACGAGACAGAATTTTTATTTTCGGCTAAACTATGCCTTTAAACGTCCAGATTTGCTCTCAGTTTAATCTCGTTGCTGTTTTGAGAAACATCATTTGTGAACTCATGTGTGTTTGTGTGTAGGAGCTTTGTGTACTCACAACTGTGTTTTTTTAGTGAGGGTTTGTTTTTGCCTGAGAGATTAAGGCCATGTTTATAAATGGGTTTTAAGAGCACAGATTTGTTTTAGGTGCATGAGGCCAGACCATTATCTCAACACGCAAGCGCGTACGCACGCACACACTCACACGCACGCACAGATCAAATGCCTTTCCTCTCTGTTTTGTTCACATGTTAAAATACTTCAACTGCAGCTCTAATGTGCCGGTCACATGCTGTCTGGCTTTAGATGCAGTTTAAATAAGATTTCCTCCTTAAACGCCGGCCTCTCGACATACCTCTGTGTTTTCACTCAAAGCAGTTGAAATAGCCCCCATGAAAGACCCTCGCTGCAGAATGAGCCCCTCGGTTTATTAAAGACCTAAAGCAGGATTTGAATGTGATGTTTTCATACACTGCGCTCAATCACACACACAGGAACACACGTGAAATCATTGTGAAATGCGATTCTATCATCAATAACAATGATGTCATCTCTCTCTCCGTGTGTCAGGTTCAGAGGTGATGCCCGTGGTGGGCAGGTCTGGGGTCAGTATGTTAGACTGGGACCGTGATTCGGACGACTGGGAGAAGCAGTTACAGCGCGAGCTGCTGCTGATCCAGAGACAGCAACAGATCCAGAAACAGCTCCTCATCTCCGAGTTCCAGAAACAGCACCAGATTCTGTTGAGACAGCACCAGGCGCAGCTGGAGGAACACATCCAGGTGTGTGACGTGTCAGAATCGGTTGTCTCACTTTTAAAGAATGATTTAGACAAATAAACAGATGAAATGGAAAACATTGTTTACTGACTGATTTACTTAAAATGTTAAGCAAGCTTTTGGACTTCTCCTGAACGTATAAGCCTGCTGCGAGTTGATTCATTAGTGTTAACGAAGACTTGTTGTTTGTTGTTGTTGTGTAAGATATTTCTGGATGAGATAAAGTAAATCTTTGTTTTGAAGAACAGGTCAGTGTGGATTAAGGTCTCTTGGCATCCAGAGGAAATTATTTAACTATATCTGTTCTGTGAAAGTCTCATTACATCTCTGTGTGTGTAAGGGAAAACACTAACAGTAAATAATAATACAGGCCATTTTAACCTTGTGGGGACCGTTTTTGTTTTCACGAGGAGCTAACTGATGTTTCTAAGAATATACAGTTTGTACAGTATACAAGTCATTGTGTCTATGGAAAGTCTCCTTTAAACGTAACACAACCTGTTTATTTGTGTGTGTAAAGTTCTGATCCGTACAGTGTTTTGCATTGCTGTGAACAGAGTTTAATTAAGTGTATATTCCCATAACAACCACAGAAGTTTTATTTCGTAGTTTCAGTTCTGCAATGTGTACAGCAGTTCATTATACAAAACGTGTTTATATACAGCCACGGACAAAATGAAGAGCCCGTTTCAAATTGATTTTCAATTTATCTGAATTTACTATTTACTTAACCTAAGGTATGTGTTTAGGTAAAATCTAAAATTGAAGGGGGGGTGGGGGGATCTGGAACTCCCTTAAGGCATTAGGGATCCCCCATAAGAAGTAAAAAATAGACTTTGGGGGTCCCTCAGATCAGTCCTGCCCGGGTTCGGGTGACCCGCAAATTTGGCTGAAACGGGTGAAAAATATATAACTGTGTTGGATACGTGTGCGGGTCGGTTCGGACATGGGGGAAACACGGGTCTAAACACGGGTTCAAAACAGTCCCATGCAAATGTAAAAATAAATGCATATTATTAGGAACACTTCTACAAAACTATGCCTGTATTTCAAGTTGGTAAAATATTTTTTTTGTTTATTTGAGCCCGCGCCCTCCCAGGAGGTCTCTAGACGCCTCCGCTCCGTGTCCTGATTATATTGCCTGCTGTATTTACTTCTTATTTATTAAATCCAGGCAATTGGTTGATAAAACATTGTTTAAAATTAAGATACAATTAATAAAAAAAGAAATTCACTTTAAAGAAAGGCTTTATACAATAAGAAACTTAATGAAGTGAAAATAATGTCTGCCCACTCTGTCTCCCAACATATTGCGCAACTTATGATCTTACTCTTTTCACGTCTCATATACGGTAATCAACATAGATGAAATTATATATATATAAACTGATTTGATTTCGGGTACGGGTCGGGTGTCGGTTCTGTTTTAAGCGGGTCGGGTGCGGATTTTAATTAGTGCTGCTGTCGGAAAACGGGTCGGATGCGGTTTTAAGCACTGCGGGTACGGGCGGGTGCGGATTTACAAAATCGGACCCGTGCAGCTCTCGGCCTCAGATATTTGTAATAGAGTAAAAATTATAAAGAAAATGTGATTAAATCCATGCAAGGGATATGGTAAATTTGGTGAATTGATTATTTACAATAATTTATATTAAGGTTGTTTATGGGCTATTAGTCATGTCTCTCTAAATTTGAAACACCCCGCCCCACGTCTAAAGACCGCTAAGTGCAGGACAGTGAGAGAAGCCTGTTCTTATATGTAAGCCTGTTTTTAATATAATAGTATATGCATATCATAATCAAATATATTGTGTATTTTGTATAAATAGTTTATTGCGAGACTAACTCCCACCAGAAAAGTCTTATAAGGGGGGCCCCCATAAGACTTGGTTCAATTCGAGCACTGGGTAAAATGATCGTGTTCCACATTTGCAGAATGAAAAAGAAAACTGTGGAAACAGGTGAAAATAACAGGAAAGATGTGGTGTATTTTTCAGACCTCAAATACTAGTTTGATTTCAGATTCATCTTTAAGCAACACAACAGTGTCTGCATGTATTTAGGAAAAGTTCAAAATGATTTTTTTATGCGATTACCTCAATTTGTATCACAGTTTTTATGCTGTCACTCTTTCACATTGCTGTTGGATGACTTTGTCACTCCTGAGTATTGATTTTGTTGAAATTCAACAAGAAATGGACCGAAATGGCCACAAAATATCTAGAAATGATAAAAGTGTGGAATGCTCCCTTAATTATTTCCGCCGCTGTGTGTTGGCACTGGAGTTTTATGGAGTTAAGTGTTTGACATTGTATTTAAGTCTCTCTCCGTCTCTCTCTCAGCTCCAGCAGGCTCTGTTAACCCTTCGGCAGCAGCAGGAGGTGTTTGCCGAGGAGCATCGGCTCGTGGCTGAGGAGGAGAGAGAGGAGGTGCGAGAGGAGGAGAAGGAGGTTCACAGGAGAGAAACGCAGAAACAGCATCAAAGGAGGAAGGAGAGATCTAAAGAGAGTGAGTCAATAACCACTGAACACAGCTCATCACATCTATGTAGTTACAATCACGACTGAATCCTGTAAAGTGCCCTATTAACCACAAGGTGGCGCTGTGTCTGCACACGAGTGAGAATTGTAGGAAAAATCTTGAGCCATTATATTTGCTAAACAATATTTTATATATTTTTATGCATGCTCAAGAATAGATCTTGCAGACAGCAAACGATATTTAGGATTTAAATACATTTGACAGCTATTCCATATTATATATTATGTTATGCTTTTTTATTATTTTGTTCTATATTTTGTATTGTATCAAAAATAAAGGTGCTTCAGGATGCAATGGAAGAACCTTTTTTTCTGTCTTAATGGTTCCATTAATAACCCTTAACAGCCGAAGAACCTTTTTGTTTCACAATAGATTCTTTGTAGCGAAAAAAGGTTCTTCAAATTAGAAAAAGGAAAAAAAGTGGTGGTTCTTTAAAGAATGAATGACCGAAGGGTTCTTTGTGGAACCTTTGCATCGCTGTGGAGAACTTTATAAAGAACCTTTATTTTTAAGAGTGTAGATCCATACACGAGTCTGAAAGTGTTTTCACGGATTAACACTAAGTATATTTAACAAAAACATTTTGTAAATCAAGTTTCACATTTATATCAAAAAGCTTAATGTGAACCACAGAGATTCTACATCTATACAATATAGAGTAACGTTAAACACTAATTTAAGAGTTTATGAACTTTGTGTAATATCTCTTTCGAGAAAATCAACATTGTTGTTTTTTTAAACGTGTTGTTTACAGATAAACATGACCATATTTGTGCTGCAGGTTCAACGGCGAGCACTGAAGTACGACAGAAACTGCACAACTTTCTGATGAGTAAATCAGCCAAAGATCCGTCAGTGTCAAGCGTCGGCTTCCCCTTCAGCCACTCGAAACTCTGGTACAGGTGCGTCACAGACACAACCACACACTTCAGACGCATCACGAGCGGTCTGAATTCTCCTCGGTCAGAATATTCGGGGTCATTTTATTATGTTTCTGTTCTCCAGCTCTGCCCACCCGGGTCCTTCAGAACAGAGATCCCCACCGCAAGGAGAAACCCCTCCCACCTTCAAATACCCCCTGACCTCCGGCCTGGACTACAGAGAGGACTTCCCTCTAAGAAAGACTGGTAGGTCAAAGTTCAGAGGTCACGGTGAAGAATTCTGTTACGAGTTCCATGTAAAATCAGTTAAATCTGAGACATGCGTGCGCAGGGCATTAAAGTTATAGTTAAAAAATAAACGTTGTCTTATGTATTCACCTTCAAACTTGCAAAGGACGTCAAAAGAAGATATTTTGAGAAATGTCTGGTTTTGTGTTCATGCAATGGACGTCAATGTGTTTCAGTGTCGTTTGGCTACCAACGTACTTCAAAATATCTTCTTTTGTGCTGTGCAGTAGAAAGAAAGTCATACAGGCTTAAAAGATCACGAGAATGAGTAAATAATGAAAGAATTGTCTTGAGGTTTAAATGTATGCCGTGTATTTTTTCTCCCGTCGCTTATGGCACAATGTGACCGGACCTCCGTCCCTGGAGATAAGACTCCATGTGTTTCCTTGCGGTGTCACAGGGGCCTGGCGGAGGTGACACTGCCTAAATGTTTGCAGATTCATCTAGCCCATATTTAATCACCGGGGTCAGCGGTCAACCGTGCGTGTCACCGAGGCTCTGTGGCCCGTGGGCAGATCTTAATGGGGCTGATGGGTGACCCTGTTTAGCTTAAGGGTCAGCCCTGTGAGAATGACCACGCTTGTGCCCGCGCTGTGCCCCGGGGCGCCCGGTCCAGAGGTTTGCAAACAATTATCCAGCCGAGGGGTTTTTGAGACTGAACCCGGGCCAGGCAGAGGGGTCCGCTTCTCTGCCCCCTAATCACATCTGAGAGGTTAACTCCTCCTGGGCATGAGGAAGTAGGTGAAGTACACTTCCCTGATCGCCCCGGAAGAGCGGCGGAGACTAGGGTGCTCATTGTGAGCAATTGACCTTTCACCCCTCGCTTTTAGGCACCCGGTGATAGGTAAGACTAAAGGAGATTATTTAACTTTAAAAACAGCTGTTTGAGAATGAATCCATTGAGATTAAATGGAAACTTTTGCTCGAGTGTCAGATATTTCTCCTAAAAGTCCGAAATCTTGCGAATGTGTCCGTCATTACAGTTTCAGAAGAGATGCCTCAAACTGAGCCTCAGATTTGTCACTCTCTCATTTGATTCTCATTTCATCTCTCAGGAACATCTGACACTAAGTTGATTCGTAAACGAACCACAAACAAGAGCGACCGTGTTAAAATCGTGCTTTCCTCTTACCGGGAACTCATGATCTTTGATATCTTCCGAACGTCTCGTCGTGAGGTTGATTTCACCACGAGTTTGTTGAGGAAGCTGATACTGTCGTCCGCACGGAGCGATAACACTGAAACTCTTTTCAAAAGGGAAGGTAAAAATAGACCTGGTCTTCATCCGAGCGCTGTTTTCACAGAATTTCCAGCACGGCTAAACACCAGGAAGGGTCCAGAATACCGCAAACCTCTGGGGGGGATTTTTCTGAAGCGCAGGGGTCTGCACAACCTCGGGCCCCATCACAGATCAGCGTGGAGCTCTGGGGCGTCTTTTCGTGCGCTCTCAATAACTCAGCTAACAGCTTTTAAAAAGAGGCCCGTCCGGCGCATGCGGGGGGATACAAAAACAACAGGAATGATACGGGGAGGGAAGAAAGCGACAAGAAAAACAGGCCGCTTTTTTGTCAGTGGAATAATTTGTCTGCGCTGACAAGACAGTCTGCAGGGCCGCTTCCTGAAGCTCCGGTTTCTGCCCGTACATCAGAACCAACATTGGGCCGATTACAACACAGAACGAGCCGAAATAAAACTCTATTGTGCTCAACGTGCTAGAGAGTGTTTTTCTGCCAATGTAAAAGTATTAAAAGTATGAAACAGTCCTGTCTGGATTTGAAATGAGTTTTGGAGGAGCCGTCCCCCACTTCCCGTCCGTCCCGCTTGATTCTGCCAGCCAGGGGGTGTGTGGGGGGATGATCATGAAGGTAGCGCTTGTTCTTTGCCCTGGTCAGGACCCTTCACGGCCGAATGATTGACAGGTGGGGGGGGGGGGGCGGTCGTGATGTGCAGGCGACAGGTCTGTTTGTGTTAGGAAAGAGAACGGTGGAAGAGACTCAAAGGCAAGTGTCACTATTACAAGTGTGCTATTAGTATACTTCTTTGTATACTGTCACTTAGACACCTAAAAAGTACACTTTTGTGTTTTATAAAGTGGACCCGTTTAGTCCCAAGTAGCAGTACATATTGCTAGAGTATACTGTTAATATACTTAAGCGTATAGTATACTGTAGGCCTACTTGCTTTGCTTAAATATGCACGTGAAGTGTACTTATTTTTAAGGATGTGAAACGATTGATGGTATCCGGAAGAAGCATTTTTGTTTAAGTAATATATCTGTGTAGCGTGCATAAACATTTTGTCTTGATAAAAGCTAACACTAACATGCATATATTAAAACGTATGAGACATAAAAAATCAACACATTTTTATATATAATTTGAGTTACGGTAAATATAAATTGTAGTTATCAACGTTTTTATAAATACAAAATAAATACGCAAAGTATACAGACACATATTATTTAACCACAAACGTTTATTCTGGATGCGAATAATCGCGATTAGTCGTTTGACAGCCCTACTTATCTTTTGTAGTGATGTGATCTCAATTTGTATATGTGATCCTAAAGGTTAAAAAAGAGCTGTAATATAGTATGCAGAATATTACGTTTGTACCCTAGTAACCCAACATTTAGCATCTGCATAGCAACCATGTGGACCATGTGTGTTCCTCACTGTAAAGCAGCGGTGCTGGATGAACATATGGAGCTGGTCAGCCGTGCAGGTGCTGATGGGGTCTCTGTGACCCCCCTCAGCAGTCACCTTCTCATGCCATGTTTGTTTTAGGAAGTTTGAGTCGGGAAGCGTTGGAAATGCCCTGTAATGACGCGGCCCAACGTAAACACGTGCGTATTTTCCCTGCGAATTATAAACGTGTTAATCCTTCCACCTTATTGCTGGGCAAATATTTTTTCGGTATTTTTCTAATAGCGCTTATTCATCATGTGTCACAGAGGATGGATTGCAATATCGGCTCATTACTGTAATCTCACGGCATCCGTTTCATTACAGTCGTGTGTTTTTTTGTGTGTGAATTTAAGGTTTAATTCTTCTGGGTTAACAGCCAAACATGGCATCGGAGGCCTCTGGGATTTCTTTTTAAACAGGAAATTGCTGAAGAATACGAATGATTCGCATATTATAAACATTTTGATTCTGGAGCATTGTGAGGCGTTGCGAGTGTGTTATACGTTCTCAAAATGTGTAATTATTCATAAATCAGTGTTTCTGTCATTTCTAAGGCGGAGCAAATGACATGTTGAAATAATGCCAGAACAAAGTTTCGTTAGATTCAATGATCGAATGAATCATGCACAGTAGGAACAGAAAGGTATTAGAAGAAACACTCCAGCGGTGTCATCAGTCAGTCTTCGGCTGTGTATTTATATTTTCCTCATCTGCCTTCATCTCTGTCCAGATACACTCAGTCAGACCACGGCCCATGTGTGTGTGTGTGTGTGTTGTAGTCATGTTGTGTGTTGCGGTAAGTGGCGTCTGGATTTCCACAGTAGATGTGGTGAAATCCAGGGATTTTTTGAACTTCAGGAGTCATAGTGGGACAGAAAAGAGGATTTCCCCGTTCTCAGGCCAAATCTCACTCTCAGTATCTCAGTGTCTGTGTGTTAGTTTACAAACGAGTACCATTGAGGTTTGTGGTTGGCAGGTACTGGTTTCTCAGGCAGTTAAGTTGTTACTGTGTTTTAATGTCATCCAGATGAAGGATGGAATTGATCATGCAGTTCTTGCCTCGTTACAGCTGGGAGATATCCCAGAATTCCTCAGTAGACCTGAACACAGACCACACATTAACTTCTGTGAGCTACTTCATAACGTGTGTCTAGTTGTTGGTACTGTACGTGTGAATATAATCTGGGTTTGTTTGTGTGTGTGTGTGTGTGTGTGTGTGCATGTGTGTGCATGTGTATTTTACGTGTGTATATGATCTGTTTGTGTGTGTATGCATGTGCACTGTACGTGTGTATATTACATTTCTGTTTGTGTATGTGAGTGTGATTGTACTGTATGTGTGTTTATTATCTGTTTGTGTGTGTGCTTGCCTGTGCACGTGTATGTGTGTATGTGTGTAAAATTTGTGTTTATTATCTGTGTGTGTACCTGTGTGTGTGTGTGTGTGTGTGTGTGTACTGTTTGTGTGTATATTATCTGTTTGTGTGTACTGTACGTGTGTATATTATCTGTGTATGTGTGTGTGTGTGTGTGTGAACTGTACATGTGTATATTATCTGTGTGTGTGTGTGTGTGTGAACTGTACATGTGTATATTATCTGTGTATGTGTGTGTGTGAACTGTACATGTGTATATTATCTGTGTATGTGTGTGTGTGTGAACTGTACATGTGTATATTATCTGTGTGTGTTTGTGTGTGTACAGAATCAGTTGTGTGTCTACGTTGACAGTATAGCAGTATTTCAATTTTATTATTCACTTTTTATTTCTATTTGGTCATAGGATATAAAACTGGCTTTTACACAATAAAATGTGATTGGCTGATGAGGAATTGAAGAGAATTTCTGTGTTTTATGACGGGGTTTGAATCAGTAGGGCTCTGGCAACATCAGAATCAGAATAAGCTTTATTCGCCAAGTGTGTGCACACAAGGAATTTGTTCTGGTTTCAGGAGCTCTTAGACACCCAGTGTACACATAACACGAGAAAAAGAAAAGAATATGAAATAAATATGAGGCTAAGAGGATAAAAATACAAATCATATACTATGGTGTGGTTAAGTTATGTGCAAGTGTTCATAGTAAGTACTGTGTACTGTACATTTTTATAACCACAAAAATATATAATAATATGTATTTATGTAAAGTGTAAAAGCAAAGATATTGCACTGATATACAACTCTTGAAGGGAAAAATGGACGTTCTAGACATTGCAGAACCTCATCGAAACGACACGTGCCGCAACCAAACCATCAATATCATCTCATTCTGACATCTTGTTATAACTCATGTTTAGTTTATAGTTATTCACATTTTCACATGATCCTCGAGTCTTTTGGCACACATTTCTTCCAAAGTGATGTGCAATTAATTCAAGCTTTAAATATATTTCTATCAGATTGTCACTATAAATGTGTTTTCTTCTGTCATCGTTCAGCGTCCGAGCCCAATCTGAAGGTGAGGTCCAGACTCAAGCAGAAGGTTTCTGAGAGGAGAAGCGCTCCCATGCGCCGGAGAGACGGCAGCGTGCTTGTCACACCGCTGAAGAAACGAAGTCTAGAACTGACGGGTAACAACCACCTGAGACACCAAACACTGAGCTGACGTGATTCTTTTTGTTTCTCACTTTCTCACTTTCTTTTTATCTTTAACGCTAGATTCTTCAGCCAATGACAGCTCTGCAGGTTCTGGACCCAGCTCACCTATTGGCTCGTGCAACAATGAGAACGGAGCCTTGTATCGATCCACGGCTCAAATCCAGGTACCAACCATTTCAATAGCTCACCTTCCTTAAGATGAACATCTGTTGAGTCTTGATTTACCTGAAAATAACTTTGTCAGAATTGTATATTCAACTATTTTTAACATATTTTTCACATTTTATAAACAATCTCCGGACTGTAAAACACATGTTTCTGTGTTCATCCAAACACCATCACCGGGAAGTAAACTTGTCAAAAAAAATGTTCTCGCTTTTACGACTTGCAAATGTTTTAAAAGTAACTAAAAGACATGCATGTGACGATTTCCAAAAAATGTTTGAATTAATATTTCTTTTGATATGAGATTTGCACAGTTATTTTTCCACAAAATGTGGCAATAATTGGCGAGAGACAAACACCTCTTTATGATCTTTTTACTGTGGCATTGAAAAGAAAAGCATTAGTTATTGTGGGAGACTCTTGTCATCCTCTCTTTCCAGTTTGGCTACTTACTTCTGGCAGACGGTATAAAGTGCCTTTAGTAAAAAGGGCCAAGCATAAGAAGAACTTTATCCCAACTGCAATTGGTATTTTAAATAGGACCTTGAAATGAATTTATACATTTATATAGTTGTCTGTGTTTTTTTATGGGATGTATGTAATGTTGCTGTAATTTTTTTTTGTTTTGTGTCTGAGCCTTTTGTCTCAAGACAAGTTTCTACCCCGTTGGCTATAGACAAAAATTGAAAACACTATAGTATACTTAAGTTTTAAATATAGTCAGGTGTGGTAAATTATGGCATACCGTATTTTAACAAATGTATATGTATACTACAGTATTCTGTAGTGTTACTTATAATGATTTGTTAAACTGTTCTAAATACAATACTGTACTGTAATATTTACTAAGGATGCACCGATACCTATTTTACAACAACTTTCGTCCGATTCCAATAGTAATGTTAGACTGTTGCAGTACTAGCTAGTTTTTAGAGATAAAAATACATTAAGACAATATGACAATCTTAAAAGGTGGTTTTTGCTGTCAATTTTTTTTTTTATTAAAATCATTCATTTAAATTTGACTTAAAATTCAACATTTCTTGAATGAATTTAAATAAAGTCTGTGATGTGGCTATTTACAGTAATTATTTTGCTCAGAGAAAATAATATTATATTCAGACATCCAGCTCATTGCCTTCATGCAGTTAATTAATAAACTAGGGCGCTATGAAATCCGTTTAGTTTTTTTCCTAAATTCTGTTTTATATTTTCCCAAATTAAATTTAAGTAAGTTTCTTTTTTCTTCTTTTGCTGTTTTAAGTCTACTTAAATTAAATTACTTGTAGTTTTGTAGCGGTTTTGTCATGTGTTTAACTAGACCTTTATTTTGGCGACGGACTTTAATTTTGACGGCTTGCAACAAAGTTTGACACCAGCTTATCTCAAATCAGAGCCATTGAGAGACAGAGTTCTGCCAACGGAAGTCCAAAACGTTGGAGCGTCACGTGATTCACGGAGGCTTCAGATAGATAGGGCCCTAATAAACCATCTGCCTTTTTAATGTTATTCCCGATATCCCTTTGATGTTCAAATAATCCAATATCGGCGCCCGATACATCGGTGCATCCCTAATATTTTCAATGCTAAGATTCAAAAAGTGTTATAACCGCCTATATTTTCAAATGGGTTTGCGTGCATCGTCTGCATTCTTGCGTACTTTACTCCTCACCGAAAACCAGAAACCAAATAAAATCCCTGGTTAGATTTCAGTGTGTCATTACTCTTATCAGAAGGTGAGGTGAAGGGAACGATCTGTTTTGTGCTGAGAGAACCCAGATACCCCCCGAACGAACACTCGTCATGAAACATTTCTTAAATCACAACAACACGCTAAATGTGATCATGAATGTTTGATTATGTTTATAAGTTCTATGGAGTTTGAAGGTGTGATGGTTTGCACGCGTGTGTATCACTGAACTAACTGTGACGGCTCTTTTCCGCTGTGGTTTCTGGCCGCATTTGCGTTTGGGCGAGCGAGGTTTAGTTCCCCTGTGAAGTTCTGCCCAAGCATTTCCTCACGGGCAGCGGGCCAACAGAGCCGAGCGGAGCGGCAGAACCCTCTCTCCTTCTGCAGACAGACTGTTATAGACGAGTGTGTGTGAGAAAGAGAGAGAGTTTTATTGCTACCCCAAGTGTTGATTGTTACAAAACCAAATGCTGAACTCACACACACACCTGTATTTGTGTTTTATGTAAGAGGTGATGTAATGGTTTTTCTCTCTCTGTCCTCCAGCGCTGTCTGTCTCAGGGGGCCGTCCTGCAGATGGATGGATCCGTGTCCCTGCTGAATTTATACACATCTCCCTCTCTACCAAACCTCACGCTGGGTCTGCATCCAGCCCACGCGCACATCTGTGTAAGAGCATAACACACAAACATAATGATATTAACAAATTCTCCAAACAAATACTAGAACGGCAAAACGTTTGTGCCAAAACAACATTCATACACGAGATCTCAATTGTTGCTCTGAGATGGAAGTTGTGTGCTTCTCATATGTTTCCCCTGAGAGCGACTCCGTTATTTTCACATCTCGAGATCAAGATGTGCTCAGATTCACACGTCTCCAAACACTCCGAGATCTCAGAATATGAACTCCATCATTTCTCATACAGTCCTCCCAAGTCCATTTCATAAGATTCGTTCCACGAAAGCTGCTTCAAAGTTGTGACAAATTTTGTGTCTCAGACCTTCTTCCGCTAAAAATGAGAAATCTGTGAGTGATAAAAATGTGTTGAACACAACAGCGGCACGGACGGCTCGTCTGCTGAGCAACAGATATGAATAGATCCTACAGAAAAAGCGGACGGCTGGACACTATTTTGAGGAGACACAGAGACGGGTCTATTCGTGGAGAAAGCACAAAATACTTGATGAGGAATTCGCACAGCGCATGAGGAGCCGAGATGAGAAAGAGGAGTCGCTTGGTTCGGACCAGATCTTAAATTTTCCTTGAACTAATTTGTTGTGTTGGAGTCCGTCTGGATGAATGTACAGTCCCGGGGGCTCGTGACCTCTGACCTGTGGGATCTCTAGCCCTTAGGTAAATAAGAAGCCTGGGTTTAGAGTTTCAGCGGGCCACTTTAGTCCCTCGTTCATCACGGGCTGTTAAAAAAGTTCAAGTAATGGTGTTTGGAAACCGCGTAAAACGCCAACAACGGCTCACTTTTACCGTCAGGACGAGAATACTTTCGACACGTTCACACTGAAGCAGTTAAATGACACGCCGGGGACTTCTAAAAGCGGCGCCGTCATTCGGTGCGACTTCTGGACGTGAATGCTGACCAGACGGGTTTTAGAAAGGTTGAGGTTATTAATGTTTCAAATGCGGCAGGCGCCATTATGTGAGCGAGTCCTTTTGAAAACTCGGACACATTCTCCTATTTTTACATCATCCCCGTGTTTTTTTTTTTAGTTAAACAGAGAAATGTAGTTTAGGTCTAATTGCACTTCTGGTTAGACCTAAACTACATTTCGTTACACTGTACTTGTATATGTGTAATGACAATAAAGTTGAATCTAATCTAATCTAAAAAACAAATGAACTGAACCACATGAAGAGTGTGGAGGTGTAAAATGAATGTTTTGTGAATGTAAAATAATCAGAATGTGGATGAAGTTGATGAGAAATGTTTGATTTTCATATCGAGATGTTCTGTCTCTTCTGTCAGACGGGTACGGCGCTGAAGGATCGGACCGTGGAAGGACTCGCGGCCGCCGCAGCATTACCTGCCCCGCTGGAGTCTAAAGCGAGCAACGGCCAGCAGGCGCTTCTACAACACCTGCTGCTGAAAGAGCAGAGACAGCAGAGGATGATGTCACCTGGTGAGAAACTGTTGAGACCAGAGCGAGATCAGACCTTTTACGCACTTTTGAAAGATTAAATGTGGAAATAATATAAAAGCAAAACTGAAATGGTTTTTGTGCGTCGGTCAAAGTTTTTGGAGACCTACTCACTTATATGTTCATTTCTTTCTAATTTATGATAGTAATAAACTCATCAAACGTTAATGTTAAGTTTGATCATCTTCACCTTTTGACTACAATCGGCAGACATGTTTTTGTGTCATTTTCTCGAGAAGCTTCTCTGAGATACTTCCCATCTATCCTCTGCTCTTATTGGCTGTTCTTTCTTCATTAGTCAGTCAAAGTCATCCATTTCAAAAACATTTTTTATGAAATAAAATCTTGAAAAAACATGTATGTTTGCAAAATTGTATTTTTGTCAACTACTCTAAAGTCGACATTTAAGCATACGCCTTCAGATTAAAAATAATGAGAAACATTTCACTCAAGTGTCCGAGAAACGTTTGACCGGTAGTGTATGGTCGGCATGCTTTTGAGAAGTTTGACATGCTTTGTGTGTAGTGCGTTAAAAAACATTTCTGTGTGCTTTTAAATATAAATTTGAAACCGGTTAAATGAACTAGGCACAAAGGGTTAAAATGATGACTAGTTGATGACACTTTTCCTGAATGCAGACATTTTTACCTATGGATTAGAAAAGCTCATGGATATTTCATGATTCAGCTGCACATGTTTAATGTCTCTCTCTCAGTCACAGGCAGTGTTCCAGCTCTGTCTCCGTCTCCTCTGGTGATGAAAGATCGTTCTGCGGCCGCGAGCTCTCGCTCCAGGTTACCGCGTCACCGGCCGCTGAACAGAACACAGTCGGCGCCGCTCCCTCAGAGCACACTGGCCCAGCTGGTACTCCAACAACAGCATCACAACTTTGTGGAGAAGCAGAAACAACTCCAGCAGCAGGTCCATATCAGTCAGGTAACATCATCTTACTTAAACTACAGACAGATGCTGATGTGGACACTACCGGTCAAACGTTTATCGACGCTTGAGTGAAATGTTTTCATTTTTAACATTTGATCTGAAGGCGTATACTCAAATGTCTGAAATTAGACAAAAATACTAATTTTCAAACATACATGTTTATCATGACAAAACAAACATTTTATTTCAATTATAATTCCTTTGAAATAGATGAATTTGACTCACAGGGTGAGACTTCAAGAAGCTGCTTGAGAAAATGAAAAGAATTTTGCCAATTTTTGTCAAAAAATGAAGATGATCAAACATAACATGTTTGAAATATTTTTTTGTTTCTTTAGCATAATTCCCAGTTCCCTTTGTTGTATTTAGTTTATTATCATTCTAAAATGTGACCCTGGACAACAAAACCAGTCTTAAGTAGCACAGGAACATTTTTAGTAATCGCCAAAAATATACTCCATGGGTTAAGATTTTTCATTTTGCCAAATATCATTAGGATATTAAGTAAAGATCATGTTCCATGAAGATATTTTATAAATTTCATACCGTAAATATATAAAAACTTTGATGGCCTGCTACAGTTCTCAGATTAACAATTTCAAAGGCGATTTTCTCAATATTTAGCTTTTTTGCACACTCAGATTCCAGCTTTGTAAACAGTTGTCGTTCCGCCAGATAGTGTCCTATTCTAACAACTCATATATCAATAGAAAGCTTATTTCTTCTGTTTTCAGATGATGTAAAAATCTCAAGACTGGTTGTCCAGGGTCACAAATGTAAAAAAAATATAGACACATAAGTGAGTAGGTGTCCAAAAACCTTTGACCGGTTGTGTACGTACAGGTGCCTCCTCCATAGTGGATACCAAATGTCCCCATAAGGCTTGCAAAAATGTTCTTTAGACTGTTTATTCAATGAAGATAAGAAGGGCAAACAATCTTGTTTTCTGCAGGTTCTGTCTCAGTCTATAGAGCAGCTGAGGAACGCCAGCACTCATCTGGAGGAGGAAGATGAGGAGGGCTCTTCATCAGAGCAGAGAGAGCCGGAGGTGACGTTTCCTCCTGCTGGAGTGATCCGGAGCAACACTTTACACATCACGGGACTGATGAGACTGAAACAAGAGCCGCAGGAGACAGAGAGAGAGAGCGAGCAGGAGCGCGAGAGAGAGACAGGTGAAGAACAGAAGAGAAAAAGCGATGCTGAACACCGGCTGCTAAATATGACGGAAACTGATGTTTGAGAGACAAAGAGAGAGGAAGTTATCAGGTCACATTTCACCTTAATAGAGTTCTAGGATTAGGATGATTAACAGTTTTATTATTATTACAATATTTACATCGCAATTCAACGCATTTCCCTCAATATTCCTTGATTCACAGAAATCTCGTTTTCATCGTGATACGAAAAAAAGAAAAATATTATAATTAAAACGTATTTCTGCCTATGTTAGTGTTTTGTGTACTAATAAATACTTTTGTTAAGAGTGTACAACATTTCTGTGTAGTATTATTAAAATGTCAATAAATTCATTTAATACCATAATATTGGGCCTAAATCAGTGCAACAAATAGAACCACGGTGTTCGTCGATCCATTTTTTTCCTCATTTCAATAGTTTTGATGTGAAATGTGACCCTGACAGTTACACAAAGAGAAAAAGAGGGAATATTAAAAGTTGTAAACGTGGTTTCTGCAGGTACGTGGGGTTTAAATGCACCCGTGCTCTTCGTCATCATCATCCTCACTGAAACTTCATCTTCAATCACTCGCTGTTAGTGTGACACTGTACGTGACCTCTGACCTCTGCCGGCCTCTGATCTTCCTTCTCTGATTGTTGTTGTTGTGTGTGAGGCTAAATAAAGAGCAGCGATGACCGCTGAGCTTCATTTACCCCCCACATTATAACCAAACAGTAGCAGGTTCTAAGTGTGAAGGGTCGTCCGTCTGCACCGCTCTCAGAATCACTGTGTTGTTAGACCGACGTCTATGGGATTTTTAATGTTTGACGCGAGAGATATTTCTGTCAATCATGTCAATGTGACGTGAGGTGAAAATTGTCCAAACATCGTCCTGACTGATAGTATCTGCATACGAGTTTCTAACCAGAAGGTAATATTGAAGCTATGTAGAGCAAGATTTTGGACCAATGAGATTTTACTATACAGCTTTGACAGAATGTCTTTTATTTCTTCTGGTTAGGATAAAAAGAGATTTATCATTTGATCACATTGGGACTTGCTTTGTGCATTTGTGACATTTGCTTTCGGTTTGAAGCACACGAAATATTCACAGAAATGTATAAATGGATTACTTGCCCATGCTGTTTCTGATCATGGACAGTTTTTGTGTCTTATCTTCTTGTCTCACATGAAAATAATTCAGAAGTATTCTTTAGTGTCTTTAAATTGTAGTGTACTGTAGTATATTATAGTATATACTTGCTACACTTTGTGAATCTATACTTCAGTATTCTGCAGTAAATATGGTGAATTGATACTGTCGAATACTAAAGGATTTCCTACACTAAGGTTTAGAAACATTATAGTATCTAGGATGTTTTTTGACCAAAGTTTACTATAGTAAATACTGAAGTATACTACAGTGTTTAGGTTATTTGGTTTTGACGTTTCTTTAACCAAATTGAAATAACAGGAGGCCTTGTGTCCATTAACAAAATAAAAAATCTCGGAAGAAAAAAATCCAAAAGATGTATAAAATTTTGTGAATGTCAATCAGATTTTGTGATCACACACTGTGTTAAACTCATTTCACACGGTCACGGCCGGATGAGGAATTGTTCAGTTAACAAATCCCACCAAATAAATCAATGATTGACATTTTCACCATCACGTGGTCCTGAACGTACAGCAGCCGTGTTTTCACTTCAGCGGTATGTAAATAGAGTTGTATTATTCGCTGTTGCAGTAGAGATTGAAACAATAACTGCATGAAATGTCCTGGGTCAAAGGTCATGTTTATGTTGACATTATAGTTTTCAAATAAAAGTACTTTCTCCTCAGGCTTATTGCGTTATTGTTATTTTCAGGGTGATTTTTGTGGGGCTGAAAGGTAATTTTGTGTAAACAGAACACAGCCGTGGCTCTGGAGTGTGTTGGCAGGTTTGACCTCGGCCTTTTTATTCCTCTCACATTTTTCCCACACTGCCGTCCGTGTCAGGGAGCTGTCGCGGAGCGCTGTGTGTTAACCTCGTGTGCTTCAGCAAATCTCAGGGATCAGGTTAACCCTTTGAAGTGTGCTTAAGAGCATCTCTGATCTTCTGACCGCTATCAGGGGAGTGTTTGTCTCTGATGTATGACCAACAGATCTGAGACCACAGAGATGACCGTATAGATGCTTTTATGGATTCACGTTTGGAGAGGAATGTTGTGCGATCGGTGAAAGTTAAGATCTGTTGACAGCATTGAGAATGTTATGCACAGAAAATAATTCAGACTTTTCTTAGTTTAAGAAAATCAATTGAATTATACTATAGAAACAATGCCTTTACATTACACATGTTTGCATTTGACCAAAGTGTTTATTGACAAAATTAGGTTCCTATTTTTACAGGCCACAGAACTGTCTAGTTTCATAATTTATTCAAGCCATTCAAAACCTGTGTGATTTTCTTCTGCATTACACAAAATAAGATATTTGGAAGAATGTTGATAACCAAACAACAATGAACCCCATTGACTTCCCTTATTAACACAAAACCACTGAGACATTTCTCAAAATATCTTCTTCTATGTTCCACTAAAGACCCAAATACAGATTTACAACCACACAAGGGCTGTAACTGACAGAACTGTTTTGTTTGTACTATCTCTTTAACAAATCACAATCTGCTTATCTGTCATCTCTTCAGTTCAGTCTATCGAGAAAGATCTTGAGATCTTGTACATCCGATGTTAAGTGAATATTTATTTCTAAAGCAGCTACGCCAGCAGGACCGCGTGTCTCTGGAGATCGGCCGCCCCGCCTGCAGCTGTAAAGCGATTCCTTCCTTTGGTTTGCTTTTCTCTAGACCCGCCGGTCTGAAACAGGACGCTTACTTTCTGGAAAATGGTGTGGTCGGACCACAGTTTGACATCAGCACTATTTTCAGAAAAGCGTAATTAGGTTCTCCACAAATAAGGGCAAACATCGTTTGTAAATAGATTCGGAAGCGCTTAGATTATCCCCCTCATTTAAAAAAGCTTGCACCTATCTGGAGAAGCCCATCATTCATCTGAAGTCTCTCAGGGTTTCCCACCTGCACCTCAAACACACAGCTGTGAACACAAACCTCCTGCCGCACTTTAAACGCTGCCTACACGTATTCTTGACTGATGTAAGTCATGATGCTGAAAATGTGTGTATTGGGTTTTACACGTCACGTGTTTAAAACATCTTAAAGTGGGTATGTCGTGCATTCTGACTTCTTTACATTGTTGAACGTGCTGGCTTCTCATGGTCAACTTGTCAAAAAACGAGTTGGACGTATAACGTTGGAAGGTTTTTTATAAGTCTGGATCCCTGTTTCGTAACAGGGAACTATTCCTTTTATTGGGCAACTCTCCCGAAAAAGCATGCCCACGGCAAGGCGAAAGAAATAGCCCGCTGACACGCCAACCAATGGCCGATCGAGAATGGCTGTGCTGCATCAAGATTGGCTGCTCTGTGGGCCTGCATGATCGCCGATTTAATAAATTGCCCTGGCATAAACCGCATGCGGTAAGTCAAACTAAGTCATATGTCTGTGTTTTGATGGCAATCGGTGTGTACTTGCATAATGTAAAAAATACGAAGGAATTATGAAAGTAATTCAATATCAGTAACTAGTTACATACACTTAGCAACTAGTTGCCACCAACACTGTGATATGTTATATCTTATATAATGTAACTGCTATTTAAATTAATGTAAACATATTGTACATGTAGCCTAACCAGAGGAAAAAGAAAATAGCTTTAAAGCATCTCTTCATAAACAACTGAAAGGATCATATCAGTTATTTAGAGAACTGTGAGATATAAATGAACCACAAGCAGGTTTATGGAGGCTGTAGCGGGAGAATCTTCATCCATCAGGCAAATAATGATGACAAACTACTCACTTCACAATTCTTCTGCGTAATCTTGAAATGCCACGGTGCCTGTTCATAAAACAAACAAAACATCCATCCCTGTTATTGACCTGACACCGAGAGCACCAGAGGGTCCCGGGACACGTTTAAATTCCCTTCTTTTATTGAAGACTGCAGAGAGAGAGAGAGAGGGAAGAAAAATACCAGAAAGCACATTCTTTCACCGTGACCTGCTGCAGAGAAATAATCCTTCATCTGCGTTGAGTGTAAAACGTTTGACACGACAGGTTTAAAGCTCACACTCATACGCTGGCGTTAAGAATTAGACTACCATAAAAGTGTAAAATTTCCTGAAAGGGGTCTGAGTTGCTCATATGACATCATCCAAAAGATGTGACCATAAAGATTCATAACGCCGACACAATGTCAGTCGTGACCCAGCGGGAAATGTGTTCGAGACTGATGTGTCCTGTACGGCTAATTCACTGAATGTTAGAAAAGATTTACAAACGCTGGTAAGTTCAGGGGTTGTTTACCAGAAATGGTTTGCAGGTCTGTTTTGATGGGCTTACAGACAGCAGAAAAAATGAAAAGATAAATACCGTTAACAGCAAGATAAAGAGAAAATGGCAGGCTGAAATGGATATCTGATCCAAGGAGAATGGTATTTCTCAGATGCTTCTCTTTCAGAGCTCAGGGGCCGATCGCACCAGCTGTGTGTAAGTCACAACTTAGTCTAAACGGCCACTAAGTTACAACTTACACACTACTAAATATTTTTGAGTTGCACCATTCAACTTTGTTGAAGCGTGACGTTACATATAAACCAAATATTTACGGAACTGTAGGAATAAAATAGCAGAATCACCTGTGTATCCATCTGCCAGGTTGTGCATGTCAAAATAAAATCTTCTTTTTTATTTCATTCTCGGGGCTGGCAGTAAAATAAAACACGATTTTATTATGCTGTATCGTTTGTAATTAGTATTTGTTTATTGATCTTGTTTCATTTTAAATATTGTATACCTATTATGTTATTCATAATTAGGAAGTTTTTTACCGTTATAAAAATAAGTTTAAATCAAGAACATTTTAACACATCTTCCCTCACCAATTCAAAGGCTGCTATTGGACTGAAGGTAAACGTCTTATTTTGCGACTACGCATTACTTCACCGAGAGCTTACAAACTACTGGCTATGTCCTGCCTTAAGACCAAATGGTGGAACTGAATAACCAGTGTTGGGTGGAACTAGTAACTGAGTAATTAGTTACTTTAATTAAATTACTTTTCCTTTGGAAATTTAAAGTAAGGGATTACTCTACTTTTGTCTGTTAATTAATTACAGTTACTTCTGATGTAATTAAAATACTGTGTGTAATACATGTGTGTGCAACAGTGGAATTGTTGCACACAACACAACTAACTCTATGTAAGTCGCTTTGGATAAAAGCGTCTGCTAAATGACTAAATGTAAATGTAATTGATATTAAAATTAAAATCTGTGCTTTAATATATCATTCTCACATTTCTAATACTTTGGTCAATTAATAATACTACTTTATGTAGCTTTATATTAGTTATTTGAATGAATTAATAGCCGTTTCATGTCTATCCTTGAATCTCTTAACCAACCAAGGTTGATGTAGCATATAGAAAGTAAAGTAATTGAATACTTTTGGAGAGAATCATTTATACAGTAATCCAATTACACTATTGAATATGTCATTAGTAACTAGTAATTAATTACTTTTTCAAATAAACTTGCCCAATTTTGCGAATAACGTACAGAGTTAGTTACAAAGTTACTGAGCCTCTAGTGTGGACTTTACGTACTCTTTTAATTTCTAATGGAGACATTTGTAAAATGCTTCTATTTCTCAGGAGAAACATCTGAGATTTCACCAAATGTTTCCATTTGCTCTCCATTTATTCTCAGGGAATCTGTGATTTGATTCTTTCATATAAAGGACATCATTTTTGGGTACAGCACACTTTCTAGGTGTAATGTTTCTTCTGTGTTACATCACCTCGATGATGCAGAGATCTGGTGAGATGACAGGACGGTCTACATGAGGCCTATAATGTGTGGAATCTGCTTTCTTCTTCTTCTTGTGTGCGCAGGCGTTGTTGTATGAAGCGCTGAGGTACCGTGGGTGTTTTTCTTTCCGTAGGTTATAAGCACACAGTCGGTGTGGGACAGCGCTGGCAGCGTGTGCTCCGTGCGTGAGACCACCCTAAACTCCAGTGAAGGGCCTGAACGTCCGCTTCCTGATGTTCTGGGGTGAACTGCCAACCTGGTCCGGTGCCATCCCATAATTCACGTGGACCAGAGACCGACAGAGACTCACGTCTTATGCTGTAAAACGTGACTTTGTTCCGTCAGACTTCAAATGGAGTTCAACATTGTTAAAGAAAATTGAGTTTAACAGAAGGAACGACGCTTTTCCGTCTTCTTGTTTAATGACCGACAGATATGATGAAGTCTAACAGGTTGATTCTTTATTATTTAAAGGCTACAATAACACGGCCGGGACCTGTTAAAGGTGCCCGACCCAAACATTGAAATGTTTATGAATGAATCCGGAGAGAAATGATGATGATGGGCTCCTGGTACAGCTGTCAAACGTCTCGTAATGACGGCGAGAATCGACGGTACAGTTTCTCCCGGCTCTGAGTGGGAACAGATGTAAACGCAGACAGAGCTTCAGCGTCTTCACACGCAGGTCTCGATTAGAACGTATCGTCCGGTGAGGAATTCTGAGAACCGAAAGTCACGCAGCGTCTCATCAGTCGAGAGATGAATGGAGCTTCAGCAGAGCAGGTTTATGGGTTTGTCAGCGTGATTGCTTTTACCATCGGTTGTGTTATCTCAACCCCTCAGAGAGATCAGCACTCCCTCTAAAGCTACAGCAGATAAGAGTCCTGGAGGAGAGGTTCTCACTCTCGGAGGAGTTCAAAAGAGTCCGGTTATCTAGACGGGGTGATGGAGAGATGTTTGCTGGACGGGACGCAGACTCTAGACCTTCATCCATTCAGATCTACAGGTTCAGGTCAGTTCCTCCTCCCCCCATTCCATCACAGAGATATCCTTCATGCCAGTAAAACGTCTGGCTGGAAAGCTTCAGTCTTATCTATGTAAAGACAGATTCAAGAAGATCGACATGGGCTTCATCCTTTTGTGTAATATTTGTAGAAAATCATGTGCAGTATGTGTCACAAATGTAAAATGATTATGACACACCCTAAACAAAGAGAAATCACACGTCTCTTTTTTTGTTATAACAATTTTTCTCCAACATCAGTGAGATAAACACTGCAAAAAAATTTCATTCTTTATAAGTGTTTTTGTCTTGTTTTCTGGCACTAAAATCTAAACATTCTTAATTCAAGATGCACTTTCTCAACAAGAAATGTTGCCTAATATATTTGGTGTCTTTTTATAGAGGAAAACAAGCAAAAAAATCTGCCAATGCGGTGAGGAAATATGAATTGGAATTCAGTTTGACCTTTTCTCAAGTACCCAATTCAAGTTTATTTTTCTCACCCAATTGGCAGATTTTTGGTCTTGTTTTTACCATAAATTTACTTAATTATTGTATTATTTTTCATAAAACAAGACTAAATATCTGAGGTCGCTTTTCTTGACAAGTGATTTAATATTTGGAAAACAAGACACAAATGCTTTAGTAAGAATGTCATTATGCTGTGCAGAGAGCAAGCGGAAACTTTTGCTTAAATCTCATCTGCATCTCAGATTATTCTCCTGAGAAAATGAGTTTGAGAACTGAGATCAGATATGTCAAGTCGGCAATCGAAAGTCAATTTTATTCTCATCAGATTTCTCATCAAATTTACTGAAATCCAGATGATTTTACCTCCACAATCTTCATTAATTTACACCTCCAGACTCTTCAAGAGTTTCAACAATCAAACTCTCATTTGTGTCTCTGTCTCCTTAACAATTTTAGGAGAAACATCGAAGACCAACAGCTGAGAACTCCATCAAATCTCCTAAACTGTGAAAGAGCAACATGTGAGCAATGACATTTTCACCTGGACACCACGGTCACCAGTGGTTTGACGTGTTTCATCTTTAGATACTGTAAGTATAGGATCAAAGGCCATAGTGTCCCATTCCTTACAAAAATGAGCGGAGAGGAATTCGATTTACAAAAATATTTTTGGAACTCCCTTTAATTTAATAAAAGCCCCTGAAAAAACGGAACGAATCTAATTACACCCGTATCTCTCAGAATCTTTGCCCTTTGTAATACATCCATGTTTGTTTTTCGTCATTGAAGAGCCACATAAAAAAAGAAGTTCGTTTTTCTGGAATGCCGAGGCTAAAGAGGTTATACTTAACTTACTTACCAACACAAATAGCCCACAGCAAGATCCTTTTTATTGCCTCTCTCTCTCTCTCTCTCTCTCTCT
>CM017908.1:1221975-1320420 GCA_008369825.1 Triplophysa tibetana | reverse complement strand
CAAACATTTGAGGTCCTCAAGAGATCTAACATATCGTGTTTTATTACTTCATATGCTGACGTCAGTGATGTCCGAGTTTTTTCTTTTCCTCTTTGCATCCGTCAGAACCTCTCTGTCTTCATCCATCTCTGACAGGCGCAGTTCTGCCCTCCTGTCTCACATCTTTCTCCTGTTTGCTCAGGTGGATGACGATGTGCTTTAGGAATGAACCAGTTGTGACCCTCTACTCCAACTCCCAAAACACACACACGTCTGGTCTATTATTTCCATTGGGACAGTAAATAGGCGTAATGATTTTTATACCGTACAAACTTTTATCCACTTCCCGTGAACCTAAAAATCATACAAAACTTTTTAGATTTTCAACAAAAAAAATCTGTACGATTTATAAGCTTTTTTTTCAATTTTAGTCAAAGTCCTCATGAGTTGGTGTGCACACACAGGAATGTCTTGGCTGTTGACTGACATTATCACTAGAAGCCAACAGATCGCATGTCTGGGTAAGTTTATAAAACTGTAAAAGAAAGTGTATGAGTAATTCTGAATTAACACGCACACAGCTTAAAGTCAATTCCTTTTACTCTCTCAAAGTGATAGTTCGTCCAAAAATTGAAATTATTTCATCAATTATTTACTCTCGTGTCTTTCCAAACCTATATGAGTGTCTTTCTTCTACAAAACACAAAATAAGATATTTTGAAGAATGTTAATAATCTAACCCCATTGACTTCCATTATATGAAAACAAAACCACTGAGACTTTTCTCGAAATATCTTCTTTTGTGTTTCACTAAAGAAAGAGTCACATATAAATGATATTATGGGCTGAACCATCCCTACAATGAGTTATCCTGCACCTGTTGTCAATGATTCAAAAATTCTTGTTTATGAATTTTATTGAAACGTACTGTCCAAACATTCATGGTAAACAAAATAAATGAAAATATATTAGACCTTTGTCCTTATTTAGAGATGTGCGTGTGTGTGTGTGTGGTTAGAGAGCTGCACACCTGCAGGGTCTCCTGCCATCATTACCCCCCACCCCCCCGGCACAGGCACTGACACAGACCCTTGCAGCACATCTAGGCTGGAACAGGATATGACACGGGACGTAGAGTTGAACTCAGCACAGATGGAACCCATCAGCACTTGTAGTGTTGGTGGCAAAAAGAGAAAAAAATGTCAGGCACAGTTCTCCATCAGGACCGTCACTAATTCAGAACCTTTCGCAAGTATATGCCAAAGACAAAAGTATACTTATGATAAAAAACTGAAAGTATGCTTGTTTGTTAAGCATACTTAAGTTCAAGTTTATTTTTAAGTAGTTGGTATACTGATATATATACTGAAAGCAATTTATACTTCCAATCCTCCTGGGACTAAATTGTGCCACATGTTTTATTTATTAATGCATACCTTCATGCATACTTTAAGTGTAACAGTGGTAAACCAGTATGTAAACTGTATGTACTGTACGTATCATTGTACTGCAACTT
Source organism: Triplophysa tibetana (assembly GCA_008369825.1). Lineage (NCBI taxonomy): Eukaryota > Metazoa > Chordata > Actinopteri > Cypriniformes > Nemacheilidae > Triplophysa > Triplophysa tibetana. The sequence goes on along the minus strand of CM017908.1, from coordinate 1,318,925 downwards.
ACAAGCGAGTATAGTTCAATGCTTGTGGCACCTTTATGTTTGTTAATGAAAGTACCCTTTGAGATATACTTGCTGTAAACGAGCAGTTTTTATACAGTACAGACGTGTATGTACAGTTTACTGTTTATACATTATTTTGCACTTCAAGTATACTATGTTCTTGTTTAGGTATTATTCTCTGAACTTAAATGCCATTATGTATTCTTAACTCTACTTAAGGTAGATTTGAACTGAATTCCTATAATCACTGTTTACAAAGAAGATCGGTTTCAGTTCCATTATTTATGCTAAACTAAGTCACCCCAAAGCTGCCTTGTTACTATATAAACTGCATACCATATAGTTTCCATATATACTTTATATATAAAACAATTACCTGTCAGTTTAATTCCAGCATACTCAAGTGAGAAGTATACCAGGTGTTTTGGTGCTAAACACTTTTAAAATGTAAATTATGTTCACAACATTTTTGCTATCTCTGCCGATCCATATTTCACATCCCCTGCTTAAACCAGTCCAAAGTGCATTGGTGGTCTTTGCTGGTCCGGGCTGGTTTAGCTGCTTTCTCAGTCCGGTCGAACTTCTCATGCGAAGCTGGAGCGACTGATCGTGACCGGAGGTGTTATGGCTTACGCCGGGTTTATCCAAGCAGTTTCCTCTTCAATTAGCCCCAACGTTTCTCTCGGTTGAATAAGTTTGATTGTGACACGATTCATTAGACAGAGTTACGGCTCTACGTGAGTGAACGTCTGTGAGGTTAGTGAGCTGCATCGGTTCTCAATGTTTGTTTGGTTCTGTCCTTATCACTCAACCTTTTATTCTGTATTACGCAGATCAGGAGAGAGCAGATCTGACACAAAACATCATAGACATTTCTCGAAATATCTTCTTTTGCGCTCCACAGCAGAGTGAGTCACATACGGATGACAGCAGGAAGAGATGTTAGATATCTGAAGGTATGTGTGTTTTAGGAAGGTGTGTGTGCATATGCTCTGTGTGTAGAGTTATGTGTGTTTGTGTTCGTGTGTTAGCGTGTGTCTGGACCAGAAACCCGCAGGTCAGTCCAGAGATGAAACAGATAAGCTAATTGGCTCTAATGAAATCCAGACCCAGCGCTCCAAGTCTCTCTCTCTCCTGATTCTTTTAGGTTTTCTTTTCCTTTTTTTCCTTCCTTCTTTTTCTGTGTTTTTCCGTCGCTCTGTTGTGAATGCGTGAGTGAGCTTATTGCCACAGTGTCTGTAATGATCGCTCGTGTGCTGTCATGAGTTTACAGCAGAGGAAAGAGTCATCATTCCTTCTGTTTATGTGCTTTTCTAATGTAAAGAAAAGATGAAAGGTCGCCAAGGAGAACCAGATCAAATGGAAAGGTTGAAGCTCATCCATTACAATGTTAAAATATTTACTGTATATGCAACACTTTTGAGTGATTTTTTAAATTTGATGATCATGATTTTATGTAAATCGGATTTGATCATCTGTGAGCTGATATTGATCACATATAAAACAAGCGGCTCAATCCGAAGCATCACTCACGGCACAGATGGTGCGGCGTAGTATGATGATAGGATCCTGAAGGTTTAGGCCTTTGTTCAAACAAGTTCTTCTTACTTCAGCAAACACCGTTAAAATCTCATTTCAGCCTCCAAAACAGATTCCTGAGGAAAGGGAGGAACAGAGTCTTAATGAGAAAGGATTTACAACACCCCACCGAGAGTTTGGGCTTTTAAAACCTCTTATCTGCAGCAAACTTTTAACTTGAGCTTCACACTTCCGTGAGCTCCCCGTGGAGGGTGCGAGGGGGTCTTTTACCTCTGCAGGGGGCAGAACGCATAGAACGGGTGATGAAGTGTTAGGACTCTGAGGCTTCTTGGGGCGATGGGCCATCTGTTTTAGGTTTGCCATTTCTCCTGCTTTCTGTCCTTCTTTCGTGGGACTAATGGTTCATGCAAAACAGCAGGAACTACCTGACTGTGACCTTCAAAATTAAGAGGCGTAAACTTTTGTTTTACAATCTTTTAAAAGCTTCTCTGGTCACACTCATCTTCTGTACGAACAAAATGGAATAAGCCTTTTTTATGTCTCTGACACGATTCTACCGGAACATTATTTCTTTTGAGGACAATGTTAATAAAAGTATATAAAAATAACAGTTAATTAAACTTATTGGCATCAAAATCATTCATTCCTTCATTTTCTTAATCTTAGATTTAGCCAATATAGCCATATTGTCCATATTATTTGTCCATATTTTTGTCCATATTTTGAGACAACAAAATATCCCGCACTTTTAAAAATAAAGGCGCTACACAATTCCAGAGAACAAACATTAGTTTCCTCAAGAATCTTTAAAGTAAAAATGTGTTTCACAGAAAGTTCTTTGTGGGGAAAGAAGGAGATTATTAAATATTTATTTCCTTTGACTCCAAGTTTATTTGATGAATTAAAAATGACACCGTTGTGAAAAAGCACTTTTATTTTTATGAAATAATATGAAAGTGCTGAAATACAACGTTTTGTTATGGACACAGCGGTGAAAAGAGAGAGTTAGACAAATAAAGGAACAGGGTTTTTTTTGGACATGCATTGAGAAGTTTCACATCTCATTTGAACACAACATGTTGAGTTTACTGAGAAGAACTCTGTGATGACTTCGACATTTGGTGAATTATAACTTTCCATACTTTGCATGCTTTACTTGTGCACATATTTTTCTTATAAAGCATGAAAGAGAAAGACAAGCTCACTCACATGGAAAGATTCTTTTGGTTAATTTATAATGCATGGAGCAATTTTCTTGTTTCCTCTGAGTGGCACAAACAGGATGTAAAACTGTTTGAGTCATTCAAACAGTTGAGCTGTAACGCATTACATACACACACACACACACACACACACACACACACACACACAAACACACACACACACACACACACACACACAGGTACTGTAGTAGCCATTAAGCATCATCTTAACATTAATGAAACTTCAGAAGTGAGTAATTTGGAACTCACTTCATAGACAACAACTTAGAAGACTCAACTTTTGTGAATTATATAACTACAGAAGATGCAAGCATAGATTTACAAAACAATATTCTTTATCATTATTCATATATTTTGGTTTAGAAAATATTAAGTGTAAAGTTCTTTTATACTTTAATATTAGCATAAAAGTTTTTATTCAACATTTCTCATTTTTTTGACGGCTTAGATTTTTGGACATTCAATACACTTCAAAAGTTTGAGGTCACTTGATCTTTATTTTGCATTTTTTCCCACATTTTATTAGATCATCTTCGGTGTAATTTACAGAACTATTCTCATGCAGTCATGCATTTTTAAATCTAGTTTTTTTTTAAGGAATTACTATGTGATGGCACGAATATATTTTGCGTCACGTTACGCATTTCAAACATTCAGTTCAAAAGGTTTTTCGATCGAGAAAAACATTTCAATAGAACTTTTTAACAGGGGTGTAACTCTTGGACATCTAATTGAATATCCATTTTTTCCTGAAAATATAAAATGTTCTTATGATGTCACTGGTGTGCTCCACAAATGCCTACAGTCCTGGACTGTTTCAGAAACCTTTAGGTCGTGACACAGCGCATGTGTGCGACACTGAAGAGAAGCCGGTTTCATTGTGTGTCTGAGAACTTTATATACGTGTGTATCTGTTCAGCATTTGCGCAGAATGACACCAGTCAACGAGACTTAATGAAGCCCTGATGCTTTGCCCTGGAGGGGGGCAGTCCAATGTTTGGAGGTGTCACTGAAGGCTAATTACCCCCCAGGGGGATGGAGGTCTACATTTACCCCCTGCAGATCCCCTCCAGGACAGCCTGACAAAGATGCATTAAGCAGGTCTTTAAAAAAAGCCTTCGCTGCAATGTGAACCTCTGCTGGGACGTGAGTCCTGCGCGCTCGGCCTTTAGTTTGTCAGACTGTGAGTCTTTGATATAAATGTACAGGACATAAGTGTGTAATTTAACAATGATGTAAGCTTTCCCAGAAAACATATTCAGGAAAAATACAAATCTCAAAAGGCACTTGTTGAGCTTTACAACGTGTAAATCCCTCGCTAGAATCATTCCTGAATGAAGCATGAAATGTGCCAGAGAGACTATAAATCATCCACACTTGTTTATTACAGTCAATCCACACCTGTTTGTGTTGTTTTTTTGTGTAACGCAGATCATGTTTTTTTGATGCTGTGCGTGACTTTATATTTTGCCATTAAAGGGGAAAAGGGTTTATAGCAATGGATTGCTGTTTTAATTTGAAAACATTTGCTTTTTTAATGTTGAATGTCAATTACAATGTGTGTTTGTCAACCGAGAACAAAGAGTCCAGTGGTGTGCATCTCAACGCATCAGATTTTCCTGGCGTATGATGTAAGAGCAGCAGGGTGGACGCGGCGAGGGCGAGTTATAGGGTCCAGTGTAATTAAAATATTTTGTTTTTAAAAGTTTCCAGCGTATAAATTTGACCTCTTGTGCAGTCCAGCTATTCAAAGGAATAAAGCAGAGAGAGAGAGAGAGATTTGGTTTCATATGTGTTCAGATCATCCCCCATAGTCATGATGTTTCTTTTAATCCTTTTATGAGTTTTATTCAAAGCATACATTTAAGCTTTGTTAAGTAAAAATTACAAAAAAATGGTTTAAAAACATTTGACTGTTTTGAGATAAACGCGTAAGTAAGATAACAGAGGAGATGTCTTTATGTCAGTTATTTCTCTTAAACATCAATGAGAATAAATATAATAAATGGAAACTTAATACTAAATCTTTTTATATAAAAACCTTTGCAGAATTCTCATCTGCGTCTCAGATATTTCTCCTGAGAAATGTGTCTGTCATAAGAGTTTGAGAAGAGATGTCAACAATGGGTCAAACTGATCTTAGATTTGTCAAGTCTGTGATCAAAAGTCAATATTATTGAAGATCTCGATATGAACTCAAACAATTCTCATCACTTTTACTCAAATCCAGATTATTTGACCTCAACAATCTACTGTACATTCTTATTTTACACCTCCTATTCTCTTCATTTGTTTAAACTAATACATTGTCAATTCGGTCTCTTTTTATTTCCCCTTAAAAGGGACAGTTCACCCAAAAATGAAAGTTCTGTCATCCTTTTCTCACCTTCGAGTTGTTCCAAATCTGTATACATTTCTCTTTCCTGAGGAACACTGAGAAAGATATTTGTAAGAATGCTTATAACCAAACAGATTTTGCTCCCCCATCGACTCCCATAGTAGGAATGGTGTTCAAAAGTGCCTCAGACTTGTTTGCTGTCCTACATTTTTCAAAATATCAAAAATAATGATAAAGTGTTTTTTCCTACTATGGGAGTAAGCGAGATCAGTTTGGTTATATCCATTCTACTAAATATCTTTCTCTGTGATCATCAGAACAAAGACATGTATACAGATTTGGAACGACTCAAACGTGAGAAATGATTTTTGGGTAAACTGTCCCTTAAATGAAACATAAGTGAGAACTCAGTGACATCTTCTGAACCTCTGGCTTGTTTTAGGAGGCAACTGCTAAACACACAGACATCATACAACAGGAGAAAATGCTCTTTTATATTCTGCAATGTTTACACTAAATCCTGTCTTCCGATTGCCTGTTTATTTTCAGGGCAGCCACACAGCGGCACACGAGCGGGTGGATGTGGGCTGGTGGTAGTGACTTTAGATCATGTGCCAGTCTGCAGGTGGCACACAGAGAGACATACTGCTGCCTGGGTGGCACAAAACAACACAAACAGGCCTTCCCCTCAGTTTGTGTACAAAATACACACAAGCACCTCAAAATACACAGATGGGAATCGAGGTGGAGTGGTTGTGGAAAAGCCACTGGATATCTGTAGAATGTAGGTTTTTTTCAGGGTGTCAGTCCTACAGGATAAATTTCTCAGGATTTTTGTACATCATGTTATTCTTCATTTAGCTAAAGGTTTTCTACCAAAAAGAAACAAACATTTGTATTCTACTGCGAGTGAATGTGCAGTAAATACCCCTGGTTAACACATCTTTCTGCAATCAAATCGTACGGTAAAATTGAGATTTTGTCATTCGGAAACCCACACTAATGGAGGTCTATGGAGGTTATGGCACTGATCCAAACGAAAATGAAAAGCAAAAAAAATAACTTATGTGACCCTTGAGGGGTTTGAAGTTACGATTGTTTTAACCACTAAGCCACAACGGCTCATACAAAGAGTTGCCCAAATGTTTCAATGTGCAGATATTCAGGGCAAAACTGGCTTTCAAGAGATACTCCCTTAAAGATCTTACCATTTCTTCAGCTAAAAAATATATAAAAATATAAAATGTCCTGCATTCCTGCCATCGCGTTGGATGGATTTAATGCCCAAAAAAAGCATTTTGTAATTTACAACACTCATTGTGGTGTGTTTGCAGTAAAACACCAGCGGCTAGAGAGCCTGTTCTAATAAGAGCTTCATTTTCAGCGCTCCAATGGAAACCACAGTCGCTTAAAAACAGCATGATACATAAACAACATAAAAACACAGAATGTCAAAGCACAAGACATGGAAAAAATGTCCCAAGAAAAATGACACAATATCAGAAGAATTATTTGGGATTGAATACTTTAGAATGTCACATTTTTGCCCCAGTCTTCATTATGTTGCATTGCTTAAAGGGATAGTTCGCCTTCAAAATAAAAATTCGGTCAATATTTACACGCCATCTTGTCATTTCACACCTGTTTGATTATATTTTTTCTGCCGAACACAAAAGAAGATATTTTGAAAAATGTTGGTTACGGAAAACCGTTGGCCCCCATTGACTTGCATTGGTTTTGTGTCCATACAATAGAAGTCAACGGGAACCAACAGCTTCTGGTGACCACATTTGTAGAAGAAAGAAAATCATGTAGGTTTGAAATGAAAAAGGGTGAGGAAATGACGACAGAATTTTCATATTACTGTAACGTGGTATTTTGCATTTTATTTAAAAAAGCAAAAGGTTGGTTTCTGGACACAGTTATGATGAAATCATCTGTTTTCTCATAATCATTTAAATATGATTGGAATTCATCCGCAGGAAGAGAAATTCAGAACTCATGTGGTTCAGTTTACAGCCCAGAACACAAAAAATCAATCACGAAGAGCTTTCGCTAAAATGAAATCGTATAATAATCTTACAGACCGGACGATGTGCAGTAAGCATCAGTAAAAGTTTCCATTGAGCGGAAAGACACTACACGAGAGGGAAACAACATGTCACGTACGATCTCGTCTTAACAAAAGTCACATCACCTTAAAAAACAGGCAAGAATACACACCTACAGGTGACCTTTGACCTCACTGTGACCTCAATGAACACTCACATTAACATACTGCCCCATTCATTTTGATTAACACTGGTACTGAAATAGCACACACACCTCAACATTTAATGCATTTACTGTAATTGCCTGATAATATTTTATTTAAACAAACTACAATAAAACGTGAAGGTTAGATATGAGATGCTGGTGAAACTGCCATTGTTTGTTTTAAACTTTTTAGGTGGATGTAAATAATGTAAATATTTTTTTTAAAAGTAGCAATAAAACACTGTAATGCGTGTAATATTTTCCTATTTCCAGCATAAACACCTGCTTGGACCGACACAAGACCATGTGAATTATTTCTAACGTGCTGAACATGTGGATTATGGGTGTATGTTTGGATTAAATAAGGACAGACAAAATTAAAATCTTGAATTTGGTATTTTTATTTTACAAACCTGCTTGTCTCAGATTTGCTCTGATTTGTTATATTTTTATTGCAATTCTAGGTTTAATATGAAAACATAAAGTAGCCAATCTTGGATGAATTCTGGCAATATTCATTTTACAAAATTTAAAACGGAATCATAATTCTGGAGGAAGCAAATAATTGGAAAGCAATTCATATAAATAAAAACACAAAAATGTAAACAATTTAATGTTTTTGTAAATATCCCCCCCCCCCAAACATTGAACTCCATGCAATCTGAAATCATGTGTCTGCACGAATGTACTTAAAGGTCTTTGAATTATAAATCACGATGTCAAAACCATCGGGTCAAACGCTCCGACCGATAACACATCAAAAGAGTTCCCTGCACGTGTGCTTGGGATTTTCCCAGCATGCATTGCTTTATAATTCACTGTGGTCAGGAATTTCTCCGCTCACACTCAAGTTTAACACAACACGGACACACTCGTTTAAAGATGGTGAATCGATTCAGCTCGGCGAATCTTTAGTGGCCTGCAGGTCAGACGCGATGCTTTCACATGAACACACGACAAATCGTTTAACAGCATCTGAGAATGTAAAAGACCTCTGTGTGTTCTCAATTAACTCATAATCACGTTTGATCTTACAACACTTCCCATTTCCTTTTTTCTAAGCAAATATTTAAATACATTTCTTTCTTTTTTCTTTTGAAACTAGTTACTTTCCAAATGTACAACATGCTGTTCGGCTGCTATCTTGACACTGAACAATTGCAAATGGTCCACAGGGAGCAGAAAGCGCAGGCCTGACTCACAGACACCAAACGAACCCGTGAAGCGCATGCAAGTAAGTGCCCAAAAATTCTGCATATTTTCTCTCGAGACGCATTGAGCTCAAACTGATGCAAATGAGAGTCGAAGCTTTGCAGCAATATTTACCACCAGACGCAATCTTCATCTATCCCGTGCGCGTGCGAGTGGAGATCCCTGTAGATCTCCATCAGAAATCCGAAGCAAAAAGTACCAAAAACAAGACCAATTCAAATCGACATCTTGAATTCTCGTCCTTTGTGATGCTCGACGCGCGCATTTTTACACACAAACATCTTTTTTCCACGGACTTCGGGTTGTTTTCCACGCGTCCACCATCATCCTCCTGAGTTTAAATTCAGATATTTGACTGAGATGTTTGTTTCACAGTGTCGAACTATATGCATGCGAGGCGGGTCTGTACAACATCTGTTCGCTTCACGTGACTTTAAGAAAAATATGAACAACATCTGGTAAAAATAGGTTTGATTCAGGTGCCTGCAACTCTCTCTCTCTCTCTACCTCGCCAAGTCCACAAACCCCTGGAATGAGCTTTTATTTTAAAGAGAGATTACTGCAAAGTAATACAAGACATCTTAATTCTATATGGTCGGTGTCTATAAGATCTCTGGCATCAGACTGTTGTGTCATACAATTGTTATTAAATGTCACAATCAATTATGCAAAACCAAATTCGTTTTTTATTTTAACTTTTTAAAAACTTAATTACTTTATTATTTTCTATTTTTTTCCTCTTAGTTGTATTGTTGTTTTGGCGGTGAAATGCTTGTGTTTGGCCGTCCTGACCTGCTGCACCTTTCTGTGACCTTTTCGACCTCTGGTTTTATAGACATCTGGGAATTCCATACATGCTTGAAGCCCCGTTACGCACTTTCTCCAAATTATTCTTCACATCCTAAAATACTTTACCAGACACACACTTTTCTCCCTTCACATTTCATATTAGCTTTTGGAGATACTACACGAAAATGTCTTGATTACCAAAATATTTTGTTATTTATTTATTTCAGCAGTGCAGACTATAATAATTTAATCGTGCTAAAAGAGATCAAATAACTGTTCATTCAATTCATTACACATTTTTAATGTAGGATTTAAAAAATGTTGATGAAGAAAATATTTAGACTACTAAATATTTATTGGTAAATAAATATTAAAATCTTTATGATTTAACTTTTGATTGTTTGAATTTTCTGAATCGAAAATACTTGTCCTATTCCCAAATATTTCTGAGGTAAAAAATAAATCTTAAAAATATGATTTTTATAACGAACTATGGAAATCTGTGATACACATTTTCATTATTCTAACATTTCGATTCCTGATGTAATTTGTCTGTTATATTATTGCAGTTTTGTGTAATGCAGCAAAAAAAATGTCAAAATTGAAAGGTTTTTAACCCCTTCAAATTTCATAAAACATACCAAAACGTATACATTTCAAACCAGGTTTTATTGCAGAAAATATCCACGTACAGTATTTATTATTTACACTGTTATTAAAAAAAGAAATGCATGTAGACACCAGATCTATTCTGCATTGTGACAATCAATAATAAATAAATAAACGTCTTTTCTTGGACCAGACAAAGAAAATGTTTGCACAGGTATAAGCCAGAATCGTTCCTTCGATTGTTTCTTTAAGAAATAAATATGACGACTGTTGCAATCCCAGAAATGCAGTGTCTCCTCCAGCATGTCTGTCTCCTGTTTAAACGACATGCATGTATACAGAATGTTTACATGTTTTCCACATTCATCGTCAGAAAAGCACATTTGCAATCACAAGCACAGATCGGATTGTAATTCCAGGTCCACTGTCGTAGTTCACGATTGTAAGTGCTTGCAATGACGCCATGATGCTCCAGAATTTCCCGTTACAATCCTTATTTCGCCATTGTGTGTTGCTCCTGCCAGAGGCTCAAATTCGTTGAACTCGGTGGTGATGGACGACAATCTGTGCAAAAAAAGACGAAATTGAGTTTAATATTCAACGAGAATATAAATAGAAAAAATATGATGTAGTATCAAACATCTGTATTAAAAATATAAAGCAAGAATGCTTCATGTGCACAAATTAGGCCAGCAGATTATGTGCTGAATGCATGTTTCGAAAATGCAGTTACAAGGAAAAAAATATCTGTACACACCTAGTCTTCTTTTATGATCTAATTTATAAACTTCCACAAATAAGTTTAAAGAAGTTACATAATTAACCTTAACAAATAATAATACATATTAAAGCTTCTACAGCAGCCAGCTTTGGACCACAGCTTAGCACACAACACAGAATGTGTGTGTCTGCAGAACTAATTCTAAGCATTATGGCAAAAAAGATGAAAGAAGAAAATAACAAATTCTCTCCAAACTGTGTCCAAACTTTTTCCTGTGGCTTAAAAGCGGATATCCAAGAACCATGTTAAAGTGCATCGCATACCAGGTTGCAGCAGAAGTGTGCATCCATTCATCAGTGGGATGTTGACATGGACCACGCGCCCTCCATTCTCCACACAGAAAACGCGTAACTGAGTCTCTCGTGCGCTACATAACTGCAGCTGGACATTTTGGAGTCCAGCTCGTCGCTTTGCAAAACCTGGTAGAGAAAATCAATATACCGGGACGCCAATTTAAGAGTCTGTATTTTGCTGAGTTTGTCGGAGGGTAACGTGGGGATGATTTTGCGCAGGGAGGCGAACGCCTCGTTAAGAGATTGAGTTCTCTGACGCTCGCGTACGTTCGCCATGACGCGCTGCGTCTGCAGGTCTTCAAGAGACTGAGGGCTGTTGCTGTTGTTGCTGCTGGTGCTGCTTTTCTTGCTTCGTTTCACAGGCGTCGGGCTGTCTGAGTCCTCTCCGTTCTTTCTGGATGGTCGTCTCTTTCTTCCGCATCTTTTCTGCGGCTGACTGTCGGGCTCTTCCTCGCTGTTTCCCAGACTGTCCACTGGAGACTCCGGGGAGCTGGACTCGCCCTGCATCTCTTCCTCAAACATCACCTTCTGAGTGAGAGAAAAACTGAAGATAATATGTTCCAGATTCCCACTCTGACCAAACGGGGTTTAAGGCAGTGGGATTCTCGTAATATCACAGGGTCTCCTGTGCGTCATGGAGGTGTTACTCAAACTTGAAGGAAGCTTTGGAGGCTCTTATAGTCTGGAAGGCGCAAACTTTTTGGAGTGACTTGTGATTGGACAAAAGGGTTGTGTCGTAAGAGGAAAGAGGGAGGGAAAGGCGAGTGACCCAAAAGGTTACCGTTATACAGTAATAACAAGAACCTATTCTTTCAAGCACCTTGTCCAAACAAATCATACGTTGAAACAAATTACAACTGAGTAATTATTAAGTAGTCTTTTAACGAATGTGGGTGATTCTTTATTTTAAAAACATTTTTAATCAGTATGGAATTAAACACAATAAGCTACACTACATTTGGTACTTCAGAACTTGAATATGTTTCAATGGTTTGTCTCCCCCTGGACATCTACTGGAATGAGAGACCGCTTGGACAAAATGCTCTGAAGTGCATAAAAGTTACATTTTTGGTTTGAGATTCTGGTTTTCTTTGGTCAATAATAGTGACGTGTTGCATTTCAACAGCCCAGATTATGTTTGAATAATTTACAGCCAATTTGCGCACCGTCTGCTATGAAGATCATTATTTTCAGTCAGTGGGCAGCAATCCATCTACAGTCATCGTGAAAAGAAAAGAGAATCTGGCTTGGCTAACTAGACCGAGTTGTTTATTTGAACATGTTCTGAAATGCATGTCTGTGTTAGTATTTTTGCAGAGTCAGGTTTCCTTCTGCAGCGTTTTTCTACGCAGCGGGTCGCCAAGCGCAGACGACGCGCAAACTGTGTGGCCTTTGCAGTACAAGCACATCTCTCCAAAACTGCCCTTTTCCTTTCACAGAGCCAAAGTCTTTGCTAAGTCTTAACACGAACCTACAGTGAAAGAACATAACCTACTTTAAATAGTATATTTATGTCAACATTACACATTCAGATTTAAACCACTAAAAGCATTTTAAATGTTGAAGAAGTGTGACTATGCCAAGCTCTCCTTGAAGGCAATGCTTTTGAACTACAGCACAACCGTTTTTTATACTCCGCAAGGGGGCGCACTGATGAAACTTTTCTGTGCATTGACACCGTGCGTAAATACGCATCGTCTTCAGTATTCACATTATCCACATAATTACGCGACTGGGCCACATTTGTATGGAATTCGTATTTTACGAGGTAGAGGTACAATGCAAGTGTCCAGATGTTCAACATGTAAATGGTGTCAGTTGAGCCCTGTCCAAAAAAACCCACACACCGGATATGCACAAACCTTAATCTACCTTTCTAAATGAATGCAATAAGCATTGTATTCCTTGGGGGATTTCTATCATAATTTGAAACCAAAAAACATTATTCGATTTTTATAGGATTCTGACTCGTCCCAAATCTGGATCGTCATATTCCATGAAGGGCTATATTATAGGTTAAAATTTCCCCGTAGATCCTTGAAATATACAAAAAAACTCTTTCTGAATCCAGAGATGTTCTTCAGCTATGCACTAGCAAAACATCATGCCAACATAAAGAAATTATATTACACCATTCACGTAATTTACGATCGTTTCACTTCAGTAACCAGAATGGAATATACTCTGACTTTTTCTGGGCTATAATAAAACCATGATTACTTTTCCAACAATTATAATCAATCAGTATTATAGTGGATAAACTGAAACGAATTACTTGTCTACGTTTTGGCCAAAAGAGCGCACTCCAGCTTTACAAAAAACATATAAGCCAGACTCTGAACTTCTCGTGTCCATTTATTTGTGAAACATATCCTTACAGTTTTGTTGTCCAAATTGTAACTCTTACATAAATAACAGTAATAATAATCATCTTCACAATAACACATGTTTGTACTACTATATAAACGAGAGTACCTTTACTAAACATTCGTCTATAAATGCAGTGGAGATTAGAAGACACGTTTAATCGTTATTGAGTATCTCCTTCATGAAATCGATGTAAACCATAGCCAAACGCAAAGTCTCAATCCGTGACAGTCGTTTCTCGTAGGCAAACGTGGGAACTTTCCTGCGCAACAGGTCAAACGCTTCGTTTAGGCTGAACATCCGTTTGCGCTCTCGGATGTTTGCGGCCTGGCGCTGAACGCTGCTGATCACCCGCTTGCGTTTGGGTTTCCCGCTGATCTCCGGAGGAGACGTGCTGGTCGATGACAGCGCGCAAAAACGAGCGCTTGAGATGTCGACTGCATGAACGGAAGTCAAGTCCTGGTACCGTCCATTGCACTCGGCGCTGCGGTATGAGCCTGGAGCGCCGTGGGTCTCCTTTGGGGCCAAAATGGATTTGTTCTGCGTGTCTATGAAGCTCGCTTCACTCACCAGAGCAAACATTTCTGGGCACAAAAATGACGTTTGCGCATCCATGCTCTTAGCCAGAACATCTAGAAAAGATGATATGCTGAGTAAAACATTTCAGGACACAACGGACCTCATGCACCGGTGGTGCTTTTTATAAGGTGGCTGACTTTTCTCCTGATCTAGGTCGCGTGCACCACCAAATTCAATTTGGAAATCCGGTCAGATCCACGAAGTCAGATCCGTTTGGCAAGAGTCCATGAACTCAGTCCTGCTGTTTTAATATGTCTCTTAATTCCACCCCGAGCGTGTCCTCCTTTATGTCTTGGACAAAATCTGTTTCTCAAATTCAGTGAAACTTACTTGAAGGAAGTCCACATGCCCTCTCCACACTCAACCGTGCCATTAAGATGCCCGATGACCGCAATGATCCTCAGAAGAGAAGAGGTGCTTGACAAAGGGTCAGTCCCTGTCTGTTTGCTTGGTTTCCCGGTGTCCTGAAAGGCTAAATAATGAGACTTCTATTAGCGAGAAAGACCAAACATAACATTCCCCAAGACTACGCTACACTTCAACAGCTTTTCTTTTGCAAATCGGAGCAAATAGCTGTTCGTTGCCATGGAAAGTCAAAGTTTCAACCGTTCAAGAGAAACAAAATCCAAGTGTTGTTATCTAAATCCAGAACACGGCAGGTTGCATAAAAAGAAATGTTACGTGCAGGGGTGGACTTCAAAACTTTGTGTAGTACCTGAGGACACATGTTATCCAGCGGGACTTGATCTTAATGTCGTCTGCTTTGATGGACGTGAGGATGGATGGTCAGTGTCACAAATTTGCATTTGATCAGGGAACAAGAAGTTCTACTGAATCTGTTTGATCACATTTGAAATTTGACAGGTATCCTGAGCTGTTCATTTTGCAGGCCACAAAAACATTTTTGAAATAGAAACATGAGTCAGTTGTGGACAGTGAGTGGGACTGTGATATAAAACGCTGAAGCAGTCGATATAAGTAGACGTGTGTGTGTGTCAGCGGCTGGTGTGTGTTGATTTATGTGGTTTTCACCTCATAAGAACCTTTCATGCTGATCTGCTAAATGCAGCCGGAATCAAAACAAAAAGTCATCGTTCAATGGTTCATGATCCTGGCGTGACTTCACAACTTGCATAAACATCTTTCTGGACTTAAGAAATAGAATTTCCTCATATTTAAGCAATGACAACAGCACAGAAGCAAAATATTTGGAGTCCTTAAATGGTTAAATGACATGACGACATTAAAAGCTTTTTCCTTTCATAGTGGAATAAATTTAACGCAGGTATCTGACTTAAGACCTATAAGAAACGTTCCCTAATCTCTCTCTCTCTCTCTCTCTCTCTCTCTCTCTCTCTCTCTCTCTCTCTCTCTCTCTCTCTGTTTTCCTGGCAGGAGGATAAACATGATGTGCACATTCCTGGGGTTACTATGGAGACCCTGAGAAAGCACAGCTGGACACAGAGAATATGAGGTAATCCTGAGCCCCAAGGGATGCTGGGTAAATATTGATCTTGAATAGGAAATAATGGAGAGAAATACAGTGAAGAGACAGTAAGGGTGAGGAAACAGTAGTCACTACCGTGAAGGAAAGAAAGATCTCCAAGTATCTTCAGATGTGAAGCGATCTCCTCATATTCTCTTCTTCTAACACCTGCACACACACACACACGCACGCATGCACACACACACACACACACACACCTCCACACACACACACACACACACACACACACACACACACACACACACACACACACACACACACACCTCCACACACACACACCACACACACACACACACACACACACACGCTTACACCCACACATATGACATATTTGAGCGAATGATGAGCCTTTTTATTTAGTGAGGACCAGTAAAATGTCCTCACATGGGGGTTCACACGTATTTCACTGTGTTACATTTGGACCTCACGAATATATTTTTGCCCAAAAAATGTCCATTGACATTTTTTCCCCATACCGTAGGGTTTAACCTACCCACATACACACACACACACACGTCTTGTTTATTATCTCCATGGGGACAGTCCATAGGCGAGTGGATTTTATACTGTACAAACTGTATATTTTATCCCCCAAACCTAAAGATCATAGAAAACGTTTCGCATTTGTTTAAAATAAATTTTTGGAAGGATTTATAAGTCCAACTGGAACCCAATTAACGGAACGGCTCACCTAAAAATACACAGAATTACAATGATAAGACTGGTTTACATTTAAAAAACATCATTGTGTGTAATAACAGGTTTGATTTCAACAGATGAGAGAATATTTCTTAAAATTCTGACTACAATTACTACAAAGTGAAAGATCGGTAAATATAACAAAATGTACATTTATTTGAAATTTCTTAAGTCTAGACATTCTATCCAATATTACATTAGTTTTTTATAGTTGTGATGAGTTTACTGTTTTACTAGAAAAAGTTATATGAATGAGTAATGTCATAAAGAATGGATAAGTGACCTTGAACTGTATGTAAAATAGATGTAGAAAAAAGCAAATCGTCCAATCATTTAAAACATTATAAAAAAATTGGGAGAGTTTTAACTGTCGAGGTCTGAAGAACAAACTCTAAAAATGAAAACATGAAACTGGATGTTTTAAAGCTTGACACAACTAATGATGCACATGAAGGTGTGAGCCAAGTGAAACCAGTACGATTGTGACAGGACCTCTCTTTCTCTCTCTCTATCACACACACATGCACGCACGCACGCACACACACACACAAACTCGCAAACACACTCACACACACTCACACACACACACACGCAAACACACACACACACACTCACACACACACCTCTTTTGCTGAACACTTTAATCTTTATATCATAACTAAAATAAACCGAGCATGATGCTGTTGAGTCATGCCAACTGAGCACAATTATTAAATATCTCGGCATGAAAAGTAACCACACTGACATTTCGTTGAGCCAGTTTAACCATAAAAGTTTTTCTGAAGCATTACGCTGACACAGCTTCAGTTTACAGTGACAGACGGCAGGAGTCGAAGGTGTTGTGAACATGCTGGTGTAAAGCTTAAAGTGTCTGATGCCCACGGCACACTTTCACTCCACAGCCAGAGAGGAATTTCCTGACCCCTGTGTCTGTTTTCAGAGCGGGTGGGTTTAGAGATGTAGATGTAGAGATTGCCTTGTCTTAGGGTAATTGTGCACTAAAGATCAGCTATCATTTTTGGAGTTTTATTTAAAGAGTGGAGTAAGTGAAAAGTACAAGGATTTATTTCTAGGTATATGTTGATCCTTGACAACACATGAGTGTAAAATAAAATAAGTTTTTCAAACAGGGGGCAGTGTGATGGGACAGAAGTTCCACGTATAATTGTGTAACAATGTAACAACAGAACAACCCAATATGACAAAAACAAATTAATTGTTCGGAACAGATGAATAAAGAAAAAAATGACATTCTTGCTAAGCATTTTAGTCTTGTTTTTAATAAAAAATATCTAATACTTCTTAAATCAATATTTAATTACTTGACAAGGAAAGTGACCAAAGATATTATGTCTTGTTTTATGTAAAAGGATATAAGAATTAAGTAAGTTTATGGTCAAATTAAGCACACAAATCTTCCAATGGGGTGAGAAAAATACTCCCAAATACATTTTTAAAGTTTATTTTTCTCACCCCACTGGAAGATTCTTTTTCTGATTTTAGCCATGACCTTCCTTAATTCTTTTACTTTTCTCCTTAAATAGAGACTTAACATCGTAGGGCACTTTTCTTGTCAAGAAAGTGTATTTTCATTTAAGAATGTCTAGTTATTTGTACTACAAAACAAGTCAAAAACACTTAGTAAGAATGTCATTTATTGCAGTGTAGCTCTAAATTGATCAGGTTTTTCAGTGGTGGAGGGTGAGGACAGATCCCCCAGCGTGTGTGCGAGGGCTGTCACACTAAACTTTTAGCCTAAAGACCAATAAACAATCACACTGGACACCGACTCCGCCCACTGATTTCACACCGTCAGATTTCCTCTCTTATAAAACAGCAGTTTTTGAAAAAACACACTGTTTAATGTCCTCCTGTTCCCTACAGCAACTGAACCTAAGTGTGAGGCTTTGAGAGCTCGTGTGTGTGACTTAAACGTACCAAATACAACCACTGAGAGAGAGAGAGACTTGGGCTAGTAAGAATCCTTTCTACCAGCCTAACAACGCCCTAGCGACCAACCTCCTACTGTAGCTAGAACCACTCAGAAGAACCAAGCATCCTGGTCAAGAGTTTGGCACCCACACATAACACTCGAAACCAGTTTCCTGAAAGTCTACAATTTTAAAATTCACAGGGGAGACCGTCAGAAACCTGCATTCTACACTTTGCACCTTCCTGCTGTTTCCCTGGATTACTGACTGCCGTTCCTCAACAAACCCTGAAGGATGTTTGCACAGCTGAATGAGCGAGCGAGAGAGAGAGAGAGAGAGAGAGAGAGAGAGAGAGACTTGCCTTTAAATACACACACATCAATCCCTCTATTTCCTTCTTCTGCACTTGCTGTGTAGGTTCAGCATGAAGGGTGCACAGTGTTTCCATCAGTATTTATTGACTTTAGAGGACGACCCTGCTGGGACACTGTTTTGCAGAACCTTCTTTTGTTTATCACAGAAATAAAACTCCTCCGTTTTGTTAGCAAGACTGTCTCTACGTGTCTCTTCTGAATTGTTTTTAAAATATTTTTTCATCTCACTAATAAAATCAGATAAAATCTCAATATGTTGCGATCTTGAAATTGGATGTTTCTTAGTTTGACTAAGAAAAGCATGAGAATCCAAACTGATTGCGGTGATATTAAAGGAGTTCAGCCAAAAAATTAAAATGTCATCTTTTATTGACTCTCATGTGGTTGCAAACCTGTATGTATCTCTTCCGTGGAACACAAAGGAAGATATTTTGAGAAATGTCTCTGTGGTTTCGTGTTCGCACAATGGAAGTCATGGAGTTCAATGTTGTTTGACTATCAACATTCTTCAAAATATCTTCTTTTGTGTTCTGAAGAAGAAAGAAACACATACAGGATTGACATGACATAAGAATGTACTATTAAAATAATTTTAATTATAGGGTGAACTATTCCTTTTATTCAAATCATGCCTGACAGAACTTTTAAACATCTGTGGGAAGATTTTAACTGCAGCATAGTTTCCAGTGGACGAACGCTTGCCGCAGGTGTAACATCTGGAATGGAGACGTCATTACATCATCACCTTACAGTTCCCACCACTCTCTTGCGCCGCCTTTAAGACATCAGGGAAGTTCAGAAGCTGTATATTTTTATGACGATATTGAAAGAAAATCCAGTGTCCCGGTGCGAGTTATGTCTTCATGTGACCTAAAGTTACAAGCTGCTTGTTGTCTCACATGACCCGATGTGGACGCCATTTTGTTTCAGCACTGTATTGACACTTGGTGTTCACATAAAGAACGATTCAAGTAGCTTGCCTTGAGGGTGTGTCCGACTCTGAAATCAGTTTAGGGCTTTTAGCACCTCTGCGACTCTCTGCATCCATCCAGCTCCCTTCAAGAAAATCCCAACCAGATGTCAGTTTGAGTGTTCATAAAACATGCATTTTCAATTACTCGCCCCGCTCAACACGGCCCTGCCAATGCTCAGGAAATATTACATCACTAAAAACCTAACTCGTGGGTGTAAATATATTTTTGTGACCAGTTAACAAACTTAAGACCTCTCAAAATTCCCCGCTTGACTTATATCCACAGTTCCATTGCCATTGGCCAGAAAACAGGGAAATACCCGACATTAGCAGACAAAACACCTCGTGCACTAAACCTGATGACAGGAGGGTCATGAAAAACAGTTGCACATTTTCTGACAAGCATCCAAACATGCAAGAATCACCACTAATATTGATCATCCCTCTGGGATTCGAACTTTTTGAACTTTAAGAAATACAGTTTGATTTATGACTTTAAACTTTATGATCATTTACTCACCCACACGTTGTTCCAAATCTGTGTGAATTTCTCTGTTCTTATAAGAAAGATATTTGATAAAATGTTAGCAACTGACATTTCTGGGACACCATTGACTATCATAAAAAAGTATATTATTTTTGTTCTGTTGAACACATAATGAGACATTTTAAAGAATTAAGGAACGCAAACAGTTCTGGGGCACCCAGACTATACTACTTTAGTTTTTCCTACACTGTAAAACTTTGTTGTAGTTTTGCAGCAGGTTTGACAGTAACTTACTGTAGATATAATTTACAGTTTTGTTTGAAACATAAACTGACTTTTTTCTATTTTCTATTTTCTTCCATGAAACCAGACTAAATATCTTAGGTCGCTTTTCTTGTTATGCAAATGCATCGTAATGTAAGAAGTTTTATTGATTTTATAGAAAACAAGACAAAAATGCTCAGACAGAACGTCATTTTTTGCAGGGTTGCTGTGTTAATGCCAGTACTAATACCTGTCTCTTCTTGTTCATTTAGAACTCAAAAGTCAAAGTGTTTAAGTTTTGGTTAAAGAAAACGGTACTAATAGGAAAATAATTAAATCTACAGTAAGTTACTGGCAAACCGGCTGCAAAACTACAGTAAGGTTTTACAGTGTACTATGGTTGTCAATGATGTCCAAGAAATGTCAGTTGTTAACATTATCTTTGTGTTCAACAGAACAAAGAAATGTACACAGGTTTGGAACAACTGGAGTGTTTCATGAAAATTCATGACAGAAATTTCATTTTTGGGTGGTGTATCCCTTTAAGGCCCTTTTTTTCTAAACTGTAAATAAAATCCCTTAAAAATGAATAAAGTACTGGTAGTAAATTGTCCTTTATTTTACGGACAATTCCATTAATGCTAAAATGTAATTTAATGCAGTGCAAATAGTAAAATACAGGTCAAACAACTGTAGAAATAAATAGGGAAAATTGCTTCATATTAATACAGTATATTGGCCTATTTTTACAGATTTATTTTAGACTGTACCCAATACATGATTCTAGAATGGCATGACTAAAAAGATGCATTTTTTCAATAAAAGCAACAAAACATGCATAAAATCTTGTTTTTTGGTTGTTTTTCTTATTTAAAAAAACAGATTCTCGAAACTGCCTTTGAAGTTTGTTGAGGTCCTCGGCCCCCTCGTTGAGAAAAGCCACTTTAGGCAGTCAGACTTATGTCTGCTGACTAAAACCTAAATAACTCGTTTAATTTAAAGGAACATCCACAAACCAGAATACTATAGAGACAGAGGAGTGGATCTTTTAAACTTGGGCCAATAATAATAGCATGAAAAATGGGGAAAATGATCCTACACACTACCAGACAAATCCTCAACTTAACTGGCTTCAGTAACTCATCACCATTCAAACGCACGGAAAACCCAAGAGATGTTTTAAAGCTACACACACAAAAAAGACACATTTAGACTTAGCAACCGCAAAGCATCACCCTGACAACCACTCATAGCATTTTGGAAAATGGAGACTTGGAAAAATCTGGCACGTAACCAGTCATGCTTTCTTTAAAATGATGATTTATTACAACTGTTTATGAAACCTCTCGAGTGCTTATGCGGGCAACCTTGAAAAACGAAAAACGAAACAAATTGTACTTGGATGATGTTGCGTTCTCAAATTAAACCCCACCCAAAAAAGAGCCTCTGGAGGATCCGTGGCTCAATCCTGAGATGTTTACAAGGAGCTCATAACAAATCAAAGCTCTCGCTGTTTTTACGTGACGTCTTTTGGAACTCCAGTTGAATCTCTCCCCAGATATCATTCTGTTGGTTTCGAGCCCTGAGAGTTTGGCATCGCGCTCAATCTGAGACGTCAAAGCGCTCTCCATCATCATCTCTGGAAAACCTGCGGGACTTCAGTTAGCAGGCCGAGAGGAGGCCGGGATGGTCTCACGACAGCCGCGGTGCGTGCACAGACAAAAGAAAGCGAGGGAGAGATATTTTGTGCCGAGATAAAAAAGGCCAAGATCAGGTGGAGGAGAAACATTCTGGCTTTATTTCTTCTCCCAGCTGTGTACCTTCACATGAGCTCATGTAACCGGGACTCGTGCCAGTTTGTCAGGAACCGGTGGCCTTGCCCCTCCATCAGGAACTGTTGTTTTTGGAGAGACCCTCACCGCATGTCTCTCTCCCCCTCTCTCTCCTGTTGCCAACACAAACCCCCAAAGCCACAGCCCTCACACTGCTGACGGGTAGAAATGAATGGCCACGACCGTACACGGGGTGATTTATCAACGGCCGCACTAATGCGTGTGTTGTGGTGAGGAAGCCATGATGCATCATGGGAGTCGTTCCGCTGGGAAAATGTGAAGAGAGAGAGTAATCAGCTTTTGTTCTGGGTAAAAGTGCACACACATCCGTGGCATAAAATCTTGGTTTTACTCTCGTAAATACTATTAACAAATCTCATCGGCCGTATTAACTCTGCGCTGCCCAGGGCAACATCTCACAATGATCCATTACTGAAGCGGTTAACAAAGAGATTTATCTCAAACGCTCACCGCTTCAACCCTGAAGGATGGAAAAGAACACACACAATGAAAAACGTTAACAAACACAACAAAATACAAATACTAAAGATTCCACATGCACAGTGTGCAGGTGTGAGGAGGCGGAGCCACCGCTCAGGTCTGACTCCACCCCCTTTTAAAATTCTTCCGTAACCTTCCAATTTGTGAGAAATGATAATAGTGGACGTTTCTACTTAAAGGGTTCATGAAGTGATTTCACAAAATATCATTCATGTATTGGATAATTTTCTTCAAAGTGTTTTCAAAAAGATAATAATTTTTAATGTGATTTAAGCAAAATATATAAATAGTTGTGTGTTTTCAGATATTTCTTAAAGTCAGAAGTCTCACAAATGTCTCTATTCAATATTCCCTACAGGCAATATTATTGAAGATCTCCATTTGATCAAATTTCCCAAATCCAGAATATTTGACCTCTACAATCTACATTCATTTATACCGTCAAACTCAACAATTACTTTCTCGCGAGCACATTTCGGAGAAAAGAACGAGACTAGGTTGAGACTTTAACAAAACACAACTAAGAACTCAACATCAAATCTCTGGAGCACTGAGCAATAAAAAATGTTTTAAAGCAGAAGCCAGAGTTTCACATCACACTTCTGTCAGGAAGCAGGCTCGGCTTCATCACACCCGTTACAACTTAAACTAAAACATTCAAATAAAATGTTGTGGTTTGAACTGAGCTTGTATGAAGGAACAGCAGCCGACCGCAGTCCCAGAATTCTGTACACTGGACAAGAACCGTACCGACCCGAGAGAAGTCTAGAACACAATATTGATCATTTGCTTTTAGGTAAACATCTCAAACTGGTTATTTTCAGAACTTTAAATGGGCGTCATTAAAGCCTCGGCGAGGCGAGTGTGAAGAACGTTTACGGGCATTTATTTTGTAGAGCACAGATAGGAGCGCTTGTTTACTTTTTGGCTCTCCGAGTAAAAGTTAACATGTCACCTCATTAAACATTTTATCACCTGACATTCTGCTGCTTTTATAAGATACAAGCAAATGTTCTCACGAAAGTTTTTTCACTGGTGCATATGAAAAAAAGCAGAGCAAAGCCATGCTGTCTCGCACCTGAGGTGTGTTTCTGAAACGGAGCTCGCCGTGATCAGTTCCTTTTGTCCAGACGTGCACTTCCTGTTCTTACGGAGCGCCACAATGGTAGACTTCTTATACAGGTGTACCGAACCTGACCGTGACCCTCATTTCTTTTGCTTTCCAAACACATTAAACGTTGGGAGCTCCACAACCCCACCACAGGCCTTGGGAAAAGGCCCAAAAAAGCTTTCCTGCCGAGCAAAGTTTTTCCGTTGTAAATTTTAAAGGGGGCCGAGGTGCGGAGCATTCGATGAACACGAGAGCGGCAGCAAAGACCTGAACTGCGTTTGGCACAGGAACCGTAAGAGACGACCGATAAAAGACGGTGGAAAAACCTCACCCATTAAACCGGTTTGTTGCTCTCTGTATCCTTAATGTTTGTATCGAGCACAATGAGAAATACACTAAATCTTCTGGGGGGGAATTATAAATGTGAAAATGAAATATAGAGATGAAAAGAAAGCATAATTTATTCATCCTCATGTCACTCCTCACTTCTGTGATCTTGGACATCTTCGCTGCTTCTTTGAGTCATGAAGGTGTAGCATAACAAAAATACAGTCACTTTTAAAGCCACACTATGCCTTTCTGTACAAAAAGAGAGAAATTTAAATCATGATTTATTAAACGTCTAAAAAGAATCAGTTCATGAACACTACCTGTATGTATTTTCATGCGATTTGTTTTAAGAATAAAGAGGGTCAAACTGGTTTGAAATGACATGAAGGTTAATAAATGTTATCAAGGCTTTTTCCTTAACGTCACCAGATAACATTAGAAAGCGAAAGCAACACAGCGACAACATTCAACGCCCGTGAGCTGTTTGTTAGCGTGTGATAATGTGATAGACGGATGTGTTTAAGGTCAGAGGATCGGAGACGAGGATGAGAATCAGGGCGGACGGATTCATTTCACAGAGACAGAGGTTAAAGTCTGGAGAGGCTATTACCACAGACAGGACAGCACCTGCGTCTCTGACCCGTCTGCTGATGTCATTACGGGTCCTGTGAGGTCACAGAGCGTCTCTCTGCCAGCGTGCCAACCGTAAGGCAATCCCACCCTCCGTCTGCATCCCAGCTCGCTGGCGGGATGATGTCAGCATTCATGTAAGGACGACCGCAGCAAAATAAACCAAAGGAAGCCATTGATATTTAAAGGCACCACAAAAATCCCAACAACTAGCCAAACGCAAGCGTAGTCGGGGAATGAATGGGAACAAGCTTCATCCGTCCGCACAGGTTTGCTTTTAGATATATTACATAACAGCACGTTCACTGGTGTGTTTGACGGCTAGAACATGTGCTGGAATGGCCGGCGGGCCGCGATGCTTTATTTTAGGTGAAGCTCAATGCAGGAAGCGTTCCCCTGATACTGAATGTCAACAGCACAGAATTGAGTTTCTGCGTGAGGTCGTGACCCCGCAGAGGTCAGCCGTTAAGGTTATGAAAAATATGAACGGACGTCATATGTTTTGTCTTTTGTTTTTTCAGAATCTCATATATTGGGGTTTTGTTTGAAATCTGATGGCTGGAATATAAAACAATCTAACGGCGGAAATCATTAGCAGCGGTGGAAAAGTTATTTATTGTATACCAGCACGGGGCCGTCTCTCCCAGGAGTGTCTTTCACAGCATGACGTCTCCGTCTGTGAGGGGTGAGAGAGAAATGGAGAAAACAGAAGTGTCAGCGGAGCCCGTCAACACACCAACACTACATTCTGTGTACGTGACCAGAGGAAAACAATTTCTCTCTTCTGACTTCTTTTTCATTCAAGTATAAGTCTCACATGGTTCTCATGAAATTGCTTAAAGGAGGAATAAAAATGTAATGAAATGAGAGTGTAACTGTTCAGTACGGAGGTGTAAAACGAATGTAGATTGTAGAGCTCAAATAATCTGGATTTGAGTAAATGTGATGAGAAATGTTTGAGATCTTTAATAATATTGACTTTCGATCGCAGACTTGACAAACCTGAGCTCATTTCCATTTGTTCTTAGTTTGATCTCAGTTTGATCTCATTGATGTCTAAGAGAAATAATTGAAATATTAGAGACATCTCATGTGTGATTTTCCTTTGTCCTGGAACAGTTCCATATGTCTAGAGGAGAAACCAAAGCCAACGCCTTGAACGGAACGTGCACTCAATCTCAATTTATTAGGAGAAATATAGTCCATACATTGCATTCTTCAATAAGATGGACATGAATGCAGCTGTGCTCGTAACAGGTCGGTCGGGTAACACAGAAGGAAACTTCAAGTGTTACGGTAAATCATCTCTAATGGATGAAGGGTTGAAGAACCTTTGGCCTGGTGTATATCTCTACGAGAGCAGGAATTCCTCCATTCTCCTCCTGAGACTGCACACATACTTCGGAGTCGGAGAAACGCGGATAAATCTTACACTCCTTCAGAGCCGCTTGCGTTCACCTCCTCAGAAACACTCCCACGGCTGCAAACAAGAGCAGAAAGAAGAGTCACGTCCCCAAAACCACCTGATAAACATCTACTGGAGTTGAGAACATTTGATGAGAAATGTTTGAGGTTATATTGAGATCGTCAATAACATTGACGTTTGATGGCAGAAAATGAGCTCAGTTTGAGACATCTCTTCTGTTTTTTTGTGTGAAGATATCTAAAATGCAGATGAGAACTTAAGCAAGAGTTTACATCACTCTCTGTTTTTTCACACTGAAATTTCTACAAAAATATTCGAGATATCACTCATTTTCATTCTTATGACACAGCGCCCCTTGTGGCAGAATATCAGAGGACAATCATCCGCGCCACTGACGTTTTGTTCACAAAGCAAATGTAACTCTTGGCACAACTAAGCTTAGTCTAGACTTTAAAGCTATTGAAGCCCTGCCGATAAGAAGAGTCAATTAATCCAGCCGAGCTGGCAGAGGTACAAGAGACGGAAACGGTCCCCTAAAACTGCCACCGGGCCCTTTGAGAGAAAAGCACACATTAAAAGCTCATCGGAAAAGGGGGAAACGTCAACAAACCCTACAGCAAAAATAAAACAACCGTGACCAGACCGAGAAACAAAACAGTCCAGTCACGGCTCTCTCTGTTTATTTTCTGTCATCACTCGGAGAGACTGTGGTAGGTACAGACCAGGATGATATTGATGTAACGTTATAAGCAGGATTATTTTGAAATGACACACATTTCAAATGTTTTTACACCAGTCAGATGTGTGTCAGAATGTTGACACACACACACAAACACACATACCAAAGTCGCAGGAAATACCCTCCTGTCACTGCGGTTTAAATCCCTGGACATCTAAACCAAACCAAACCCTGGCAAATGGGGTATTAAAGCAGCAGCGATGAGAGAAAAAGATACAAAAAGATTTTATACAAATTTAAAAAGCATTTGTAAATGTGTTTATTAATGATTGATAAATAGTTTACAAATGCATTATAAAGCAGTTATAACTGCGTAAACAAAAAGGGTTTCTAACGAAATACCTGCCAAATAGTGAGACGTTTTTAACTCACATGTCATAAATGTGAATACTTCACCGGCATCCACATTTCTTTAAAGTGCACTTATATGGAATGTTAATACTTCTGAATATGTGATTCACATCAGAGATGTACCCTTGTGACGTTATTGAAAATATTTATTGTATCAATAAATAATAGATAAATGTTTTCTGGTTTCGATTAACTATTAAAAGTAATTGAATCATTAACAAAAAATCGTAAAACAAACAAGTTTACAACCACCTTTGTGCATTTAGTGTTAAAAGTGATCAAAAGTTTGATGAAATTATCTTGGAAAGCAAGACCAAACTGCTTTGGATAAGCCTCATGATCTGGAGGGCACCAGAAGACATTCAGAATCAGATCAATCATGCAACATGGTGACATAAGATATGAAATATACAATAATGAGAAAAAACAACATAAGACCCAGTCTCCCGTCTGACGGCCTATTTTGCAAACAACATCAAGATAATAATGAATTTGCTTTCGAGTCAAATAAATAATGAATAAATACACTTATTTAGAAACACGTGAGTTAAAAATCTTTCACTATTTGGCAGGTACTTCATTAGAATCCCCCTTTTTTATTTATGCCGTTATAACTGCTTTATAACACATTTATAAATGCTTTATGAAGGAAACCTTAATGTCAAGTGTTACCAAATAAGGAAACATGTTTAGTCTACTAACCCATAATGTTGTTCCAAACATTCCAATGTTCTAACATGTTTCATTTTGTCTTCCACTGAAGAACCATCACATACAACCTGTCGAGAGCAAAACAAAAAGAAAAAAAGTCAATTTAAAGTCTTTGAGAGGAATAAAAGCAGTTGACTTAAATTTTGCTGCTGTCCTCTAACCTCATATCTCCATATCTCAGGATTTGTATTATAATTAGCCACCCTTTGTCACTGGGTTTTGCAAACATCTAACTAATAATACATATTAAAAAGTGCTTTTCCACTTTAACAGCACAGTACTTCATCATTTCAAAAGTAAAGTATTTTTTCTTCTCCTGAAAACAGCGAATTTGAACATACGAGGATTCGGACGGACAGCGACAATATGGAGAAGCGAGCATGAGATTTAAGAGACATGCCATTTCTTTGGGTTAGTTTTTAAGTTTTTTTAAACTCGTGTTTAGTTACATTGGACATGAGTCTTAATACTATGTTTTTTTTCAAGGTAATTCAGGCAAGCGATCTTCCAGGACATTTCACACGTATGTAACAGCACATTTACACACTCTTGTGAATGACCATCAGCAGACACACAGCAATGACTTCTAATTGAGGTTTTGGGCTTTAAAAAATGCTCAAAGCTCAGTATGCAGTCCGAAACCGTTTCCAAATGATAATGAGATGTTTCATACTAAAACTAAAGATTCTGGACTCATCTGGGTAGATCTGCGTTCAAGTGCGCAAGTAAAAAAGCAGAGGTGCCAACAGGCCCATAAATTTCCAAGAAATGCCTTTGAAAAAGCCGTAAAAAGATTTCATGGATGTCAGCGACCCCAGAGAAACGCCTTTGATATGATTCAATCCTACCTTTTAAGCCAAGATATGAGGCGTTCTGCACCGGGCAGGACAGGCTGTTAGAATGCTTAAGTGTTTTTTGGGTCTTTCTGATCTTTCCAGTGCTTAGAGTTTGGAAAGGCAGAGCAGAACCGCTTACAAATCACCAATCAGCGAGGGAGGTTCTCAGCGGTGGGCCGACGAGGTGCGAGGGGGCGTGTCCGTGCGTCTGGACCCGCCGACGACCGTTTCCCATAAATCCCTGCTGCTTTCATGTGTGTGGTTCAAAGACAATCCGAATGGAAACTTTGACACAGGATACGCAGAGAGAGCCAGAACCAATTAGCACGTTCATCCCCGCGGCAGAGCCCAGAAACCAGCGACGCTTCTCCAGAACCCGTCCAGCGTCTCTCCAAACCATCGTCTCTCCACCCTCATCTGTCTTCTCTACAGACGGACATAAATCTCAGCTCCAGGCATCAGATCTGTCTTGTGTCACTTTAGTTGGCAGCGGTCTGTCTTTGAGATCTTCGCGAGTCATAAAACTGAAGAATATCAGACGGAGAGACACTTCAATGCAGAAGATGACAGAGAATGGAGTTTGACTGATCTCAGCCCTCATTTCGTTTTTATTATTATTCGCAAAATCTACTCGAAAGGTATCTGCTGGTTAATGGGTGTCAAGCAGAGCCACAAGATTTTAGAAAAGAAGATGTTTTGAGAAATGTCTCAGTATTCATATAATGGAAGTCAATGAGGTTCGGTGTTGTTTGGTTATCAACATTCTTCAAAATATCTTCTTTTGTGTTCAGAATTTTGAAGATGAAACTCATACAGGCTTGAAATGACATAAGCGAGTGAATAATATAATTTTCATTTTTGGGAATTTGATTAACTACCACTTTACTGTAAAATTCTGTCGTTGTTTTTTGATAGAAAACCCAAATACTCTACACTTCAATAAACTTTAAATATAAGAAATTGGTCCACACCACAAATGAACAATGAAGAGGTGTCTCACGCTGAAGAATGAGGTCACTTCCTCTCGCCCCCCGAGGATGCCAGCGCTCTGTAAACCAACATCAAACACAGGATCACGCTGAGGTATAAAGAAACCCTCCAACCCACTCGAGCAGCAGTAGACACCAGCTTGATCCAAAGCACTGCCGTCTCTATTGAGACCCAAGAGAAATGAGCGGAGATGGCTTTGGTTTAGTCTGTGCTCATCTGATGAGTCAGGCGTTCCAAATACTGAAGGTACCGAACGGCCCGGCGTGACCCGAGCGTGAGGCTGCTGCATGTCCATCAGGTTATTCTGGGTCAGCATCAGCTATACGGTGCTCGCAGATTTCTGACAGCCAGGGCTTTTAATATCAATTAAGCTAATCAGGAAATAGGGATTTCTGCCAGGAAATTAAAACACCTAAGACAATATGAAGTGAGAGTAAAGACAAATATCTTTAGCGTTTGGCAGCGGCTCAAAAAAAACTCTGTCTCCAGTCTGTGGGATTTTTATGGTACAAAATGCAATCTGTGCTTAAAAAAGATACGGTTCCAAAACCCAGTCAGGTGCCTCGCCGTCTACATAGTTAGCTCACATTTAAGTCATTTAAAATGAAACTCTATATATGCAGCAATACAATTGGCACTCCTCTAGAAAAGTGCTTAAGCTGATTTCAATAGAGTTTGGAGTTGGCTTGTTTCTAAGTTAAGGACACAATAGTCTACAAAGCAAACAAAACATTGCACATAGCACACACAAATACAATTGGATGTAACTTTTAATGAATCAACATCACTTTCTATTACTTTTTAGAATAGTATATTATGTGCCCACCACTTCTTTTCTATTAGATTCATTTTGTTAAAAAATAATCTAAAAAAATTAAAAAAAAATATTGTAGGATTGCATGAACCATAAAGGGTAAGTACACTTATGACTTTAAAGGAAAGAATATTAAAAAGAAGCAGGAGTCAAACAGATATCCAACCCCAAATTTAGACCATTGGTTACGCCAATGTTGCCATTTGGACATCCTAAAACATCTTTTTTAACTCTTTAGGTCAAAGAGCGATGATGCTTTATCATATTTCGTCGCCTTTGATAGAAAGGCTCTATCTGCGACATAAGTTTTTGCATATGACTTTGTAGATAAAATCCTTTTGCTTTCTAAAAAAGTCCCAAAATGCACACAACGTAGCGAAAGAAGAACATCACATACTGTAATGTAAATAAGTTGTGGATTGAATAAGAATATGTGAATAACTCAATATTGACAAAAATGTCATATAGAAACTTGTTTCTATCGTGACGATATGACTTATATTTGGAAAAAAAATGAAAAACATGTACAATCAATCTGAGCCATCAAAAGAGAATTTGGATTGTGCTCATAGATCTAAATCTTATCATGTTGACCAGCCTAAAAATCTTTGTTTTTAATTCACTATCTGGATTGTAATCTGTGTTTTTGGTTGACATTGGGAGAATTGGAACGACTTTCACGAGACCTTCGGTTCGTCTCGCACCACACATAACCTCAAACATAATTTACCTGAAGCGTGAGGGCCACTCATCAGAGGTGAAGGCCTAATAAAACTGACAAAATGTCATATTCTCTCCCTCCTACTGAATCGCACCGTTCCCCTGCCATGACATAAAAGTGAGAACCATTCAGACTATGAGCGGGTCTGGCCCGAATCCGAGCCGACACCTCCCACGGCGCTCCCTGAAAGATGAGGATCCAAACTCCTCTGACGTAGTGAGAAGACTTATTTAGTCTTCAGAACAAAAGGGGCAAAAGAAAAGCAAAATGCATCAGTCTGCCTGTAATCGCAGCTGACTCGAAACTGAACAGAATCCAGGTTCAGATCTTCACACAAACACGAGCTGGACGTTTGCGTGATGAAGAAGATCTGTGTGTGTGTTTGAAGCTCTGATCTGGCTGAAGAACTCAGACACTTTCAGAAAAGATCTGTGATTTACTGTACTTGTGTTCGTACACTTTTCCCCTGATACAGACTTACTCACAGGCCAGGAGAGATTTCCCACACAAACCTCCAGGTCTTCAAAATCCATTCCCAGCAGTCCACAACTTTACAGGAAATAAACAATCAGACACGGTGAGTTTCAAAAGATTTTTCTACCAGTGTTCACAGATTTCATGGAAGCGCTGAGACCATCATGAGGGGGATGAGACACTGTGATGTAATTTCCTGTTTAAGGACGTGACATTAGGACATGTTTAGCGTCTTCAAGTAATTACTAATGTGGTTAAAAATAAATAGGTCTCGACATAAAATGATGGTCAATGACTCAAAAATAGGTCAGGCCGTTTTCTGCACATAGTCACATAACTCACAAAATCTCAGCCACAAAGCTCAAAAATCAGGGTTACATTCTGCCAAAAGCTTATTTAATTTATGACAGACAAATACTAAGTTTGGAAACCTGACTTTGCTTCCTAAGCATTTAAAAATAGACATTGTACACCAACAACAATGTTCCCAGAAGAAGAAAAGATTGACTACACCCGCAGGCCAAATGTCTTCAGTGTTATCAAAATTAGACTACTATTAGTTAAATTGTAGTTATTAATTAACACTAAAAATGTTGCTGTTCTTATTGCAGATTGAATTGAAATACTAAATTAAATTGTCAAAAAACATAATTTTTCCTGCTATGAATTCTGATCGTGTGAGTCGTGTTTCAAGACATATTGAGAAACACATGTGACTGCTCAGCATGCTTTAAATAAATGCTTCTACATAGAAAATGTTTATTCTGATTATTATTATTGCTAAATTAATCCTTTATTGAACATTTCAAATTTTTCCACTATTACGGCTTGTAATTTCAACTTTTTAAAAAAAGTTGTAAAAGTTTATCTTTGCTAACCACATTACAGCCAGAATCAAATTGTCATCAAATGATGCTTTTTTCTTGACACCCTTGTATAAAGCTGAACGTTGTAGGAATTTTAAACACATACCGCCCTCTTCCGGTATGTATCGGTATTACAGTTTCACATCATTATTATAGTGAACAAAATTATCATGGTTATCAGTATTATCACGATGTTGTAGAAATGTTCAAAAAGTACTGATACCAAGTTTTATATCGATGAACCCTGTTAAAAGCACCTTTTGCTGTCATAAACATCAAATGAATAACATTAATAATAATCCTAGCACAACGGCCGTAAAAGTTTTGCATGTTTAGTTTGAAAACAAACTACACACTTACACAATGCAGAAATTCATTGTTCTGCATGTGTCGAGGAGAACAAGGTGTAATTTAGGACCCAGGAGACAACTGCAGTCATAAAAGTGGTCGCCAACTTTAAAATATAAAAAGATTGTGTTTTAGAATGTATTTCCCCAAATATGCACTTTTTGGACTAAAAGCCCTGTGATCACAAATAAACATGAGCAGACGAGGATGAATATGTAAATCTAATATCAATAACATCCTGCTTGTTTATTTTGCACTCCTGACATAAATGAATGAAACGTTTCATAATTTGTCTGTTATCATGTTGCTATATTTGGCTGAAGCTTGACAGTAGTGACCGTTTGCAACGATAAGTTGGTACGGTTTAATGATAACTAAAGATATTACTAACCGTTGGACGCTTTCAAGAAAAACGGCAATCGTTACATCTTCAGGTCAAACAAAATAAACACAAATTTTCCTTACATTTGTTGAATATAAACTTTATTATATTGCCTTAATATTCATCACACGTAACCACAAGGGGATGTCAGAGGCAGTCATTCTTTAGAGTCCATTTTTCTTTTTTTTTAACCGAGTGGTTTCAGAATGGTCCTCTATCTGGTCTGCCGCCGGTCTCTTTCTGCTGGTCTTATCAATCAAATATCCGCTTGGCGACACCTCATCCGAATCTTTTCTCTTATCTTTTTTCTTTTTGTGCAGACTGTTAGAATTGGTGTCCACCTCCGTCCCGTCCACATCTGGTTCGTGGACATCGCACGTTTGCGACAGATTGCCATCATTCGCAGAATCTTCAGACTTGGCCTGCTTCTCACGCTTATCTTTCTTTTTCTTTTTGTGCGGTTTACTCGAATTCAAGTCCAACTCCGTCTCGTCCACATTCGGTTCACGGTTGTCACATGTCTGCGACAGGCTGCTGTCATCGACAGAATCTTCAGAAGTGGACTTTTTCTCACGCTTATCTTTCTTCTTTTTCTTCTTGTGTTTTGGACTGTCAGTTGTATCTTCTGTGTTTTCAGGTTCTGCAGGCAGGTTGGTAGAGGCTTCAGTTTGCTGTTCTTGAGCTAAAAGCTCTTGCACCCTGAAATAAATCAAGAAATCAATAAGACAGGGAATCTCACAGCAACATGTTGGAAAGTTATTTGGAGCAGTCTAGTTAACAGAGAACATGACTTTGTCAGATGTCTCAAACACAAACCTGGATTTCTCCAACCGTCCTCGGATGATCAGAACACCTGCACAATCCGAATCCAGCTGGAAAACCTCAAACTCCACACTCTCTCCGGCACGCAGCCCACAATCCCTCCACTGCTCGGGGGTCAGGTGATTGGGCTTCACCACACATGCGTTAAAGCAGCCGTGGACCAGACAGCCAAGGTGACCCACTGCAATTTTATTAATGACACCCTGACAGAAACACAACAAAAATCAGTCAGATCAAGAAGAAATGAAGAACAGTTTCATACCAACGCACAGCACGTGTAGAACGTACCACAAGCTTCGATCCCTTCTTCGGCTTGAAGATGACAAACGATGCTTCAACGTTGAGGTGGATGAATCCTTGATCGTCATAAATGTCTCCATGCTGTCCCACGATCTTGATATTGTCGTACGCCATAGGAACACCTTTCAGACTGCGTCACAGATGAATAAATGGCTGTTAGAGATGTTAAAACCAGACTCGCAACATAAAACTTCTACAGATAGGCTGCAATTTCTAAACCAAAACACTTCGAAAACTGGAAGACTTTGTCACATGTGCCCCCACCGGTCCATATAAATTATAGTGGATTCACACAAATATTTAAAGAAAAAACCCCAAAACATAATTTTAGTAACAGAACCACAAATTCAGAATCATAACAAACTAATGTCCTGTTAAATTCTACTGAAACTAATGTTTTGCAGACTGTCACTGTATTAGATTCAACAAAAATGGATGACATGTACACAAAACCCGGTTTTGTAGAGCTGGTGCCATGGCATTATCATGAGCGCCACGGTATTAACATGTTTGGACTATGACATTGTGCAATACCGTGGTTTTATTTGACGTAAATACCAGCTCCAATGTTTATGAACACGGTATTCATCAATATGATATATATCAAAGAACGATAGTGCAAGAACTTGTTATTTATTGAGTCGATACCGTGGTATATTGTGTGTTCTGTGGTATTTTTACCTGCGGGAGAATTTGAGCAACTCCGAGTCAAACTCCTCCTGTAACCCGCTGCGTTTCTTGCGCAGGTAAGCGGGAGGCAAGAGTACGTGCCTCCGGTGCGTGTCTAGCACGAGACACGAGTACCGCGAACTCAGCAACGTCACCGCTTCCGCGAACGACGGAATCAGACACGGGACCGCGGGAGCGTCTCCGCCGCGGATTTGTCGCTCGCTGGACACATTTGTGGGGTTTGTCACTGGTTTTGTCGCTCCGTCTTCTTGCGACCAGTTCGCCATGCCGAACGCGCTCGCGGAGGAACACGTGGTGCGTTTACTCGTGAGTTTGGATGCGAGGCACACGACGTGACGTGCGACGCCCAGCGGAGCAGAGCAGAACTACACCATCACGACCGCTGGCGTTCGGTGAGATTCGATCTGTATCATCGTTTATAAATAAGTGAACCCAATCCACACTGTAACTTTATTACTAAGAATAAATATAGCAGCGTAACCGCAAACGTCTGTGTAATTGTCCTTACCACACCGTTTCTACACCGGATGCAACCGGTAGCGTCCGGTGTAGATTGCAAACACGAAGCCTTTTCTTTTTTTCTAAACTTTCTTAAAAAAAACAACAACACCAAAATAATTCAAAATGTAACAACAATATAAAATATAATTGTGAAAAATGTCAATTCTCTGCATTCAGGAAGCAGAAAGATTTTTGGTTGTGCATTGCATTAAAATACGTATTTTAGGCTACTTAAAGTTCAAAATTCAAATAGACCTATGTTTTAAGTATAGCCTACTTTATTTAGCAAGTACTAACACAAGTACACGTTTAAGTGTAATATTTTAATCGTGGGACTAATGCTGCCTAAGTGCTCTCTGCAATTGGACAATTCCCACTTCTGATGTCATGATTCCGAGTTGGTTGTGTTTGTTCTTTGTTTTCGGAAAGAATTATAGGTATAAATATGTGTCGAATACTTCAAAATAAATGTCTTCTAATATCTTCAATTGTTGCATATACCGAGCTGCAGTGGACACATTTTTAAGAGAAAACGTATCTCAACCCTGTTGCACACAGTTTGAGCGTGAAGGTGCCCTAGATGTGATGAAATGACTCAAAACACAAATTATATTTGACAAATTTATTTAATTTCAATACGAAGCCTCTATATAAAAATACTGTAAATGGATGAATATCCATACAGGCATTTTACAGTGTGCCCTTTTTACGGTCAGGATAAATGCATTCAGTATACCATACAGTACAATATCAGGATTACATTTCAGATTCAACATTCCCTTTATCTAGATATCAATAGAGAGAGAAAGAGAGAGCATGCTTATTTGTCTATTGTACTCAATAGAAATAGTCTGTTTTCTGTACGCTGGTTATCAAATACTTCAGTACTGATATCTGCTGAGGTCACCAGGTGTCACCTGTACGATCAGTACTGTCACCTATCCGCTCTCTGAACATACACATGCACAGGATATCCTGTCACTGCTGTCAGCCTGCCTATGCCAATCAAAAGAACGGTCAGCATGCTCAGCCAATCCGAATCTAGAACTGTCAGCTCGTCCCAGCCAATCAGATGGAAGAACTGTGCTGTTAGGAGTGTGTGGGGAGCGAGCTCACGGTGATGCGCTCAGTCCGTTTATGGAGATTTGCGAGATGCCGTTACTGGTGTTATCCAAAACCTCCTGAAAATAGAGACGCAAAAAAATATGTCACCATATGTACCACATAATAAATTACTGAATCAATATGAAAAATTGTCACTATGGTTACGAAGACAAATTTTGCACGCAGAACACATACCGGCTCCAGGCGTACCTTCTCTGCCATTTCGTGAGAGTGATGCAGTGAATGTTCTCTCTCCAGGAACATGCGCTGCTGCTCGCTGCTGGCCAGCCTGCAGGTCACCCAGGTGGACAGCGTGCAGCTGCTGATCCCGAGACACGCCAGAGACATGATGGTCAGATGAAGAGAGCGCATGGCATCCTGCCGCTTCAGCAGCGCACGGACAAACTGAAAGTTCAGGATTCCTCCGATTAAACCACAGATACAGCAGGAGGAAAACGCGATCATCTGAAAGACAGAGAGGTATGTTGTTGGTCTATGCCTAGCAAAGAAAAATGACAAACAGGGCCTCTGTAATACAGCAGGAGACAGCAACGAGATTACATGGAGCGCACATAGAGAAATACAATTTAGTAATCTCACGTGTGTCTCTCGCTCGAGTTTCAGCAGAGATCTCAATCTGCCATCATCGCATGAATGAAAGATCTCTCTCATCACATCCGCATTTCTTTTTTTTGGTATCAACTTAGTCTCAGATGTTTCCTGAAATTGCTTGCAGTAGAAACAAATGAGACTGTGATTGTTGAAACCCTTGACGAGTATGGAGGTGTAAAATAAATGTATTATTGAGGTTAAATCAATTTGATGAGACCAGTTTGAGTTCATATTGAGATCTTCAATAATATTGACTTTTGATTGCAGACTTGACCAATCTGAGCGAATTGTCGACACCCAATGACAGCAGGCCCGGCTCCACGGGGTGCTTAATGCAGAAGAAAAGGAACATGATGAGTTTAAACGTTTATTTAAATTGTGATAAGAATGAGTCATTGCTGTCATGCATTATTCTGCCTGTACATCAAATATTAGCGGTTCTGACACCATTACGCCGAATAACGCTTCATGAGAAGCAATAAGATGGAGTGGATATGGATGAGTTTGTGACAGAATTCTCTAAAAGGAGCAGAAAGTTTAAACTGTGAAAATATTCAGTAGTGATATTATATGTTTTCATCAAATCTTAAATAACTAAATTTTAAAATAAATAAATAAAATAAATAAAGGCTAGAAATAGCCTAAATATATACACATAAGGATGTAAAAATTAAATTGTTATACAATATTAATACTAATAGTAATAGTCGGAATAATTCAAAAATACATTTTTTGTAAATAGTTTGTTTATAGTAAATTTTATATATATATAAATAGTTATCCCCCCAGCCCACCTGGAAAATCACTTGGCCCACCTTTCATCTCATATCTGGAGCAGGGCCTGAATGACGGAGACATTTGTGAGATTTCTGACCCTTATCCTCATGAGAAATATCTGAGATGCAAAAGAGACTTCAGCAAATGTTTACATTTGCTCTCCATTTAATCTCATTGATGTCTAGAAAAAACAATTGAGATATAAAGAGATGATTTTCTCAAGAGATATCAGATTACATGTAGTATTGCAGATCAACACCTGTGCTAGGTTGCCAGGGCATTGCTGTACGGTTGCCAGGATGTCGTGGGTGGTTGCCATGCAGTTGCTAAGGTGCTTCTAAAAGGTCAAAAAATATTCAGCGAGAAGCGCACAGCACAGCAGGATTACTGTATACAGGGTAGGATGACAAGACCTTCGTGTTCTTGGAGAATGGATTGTGCTGCTCTGTGATTTTGTAATCGTTCACGCCAGCCAGACGGTGACTTGATCCGCCGAATAAAAACTGCCCCATCAACACTCCAGGACAGATCTAACCTCAAATTATAGTAGAGACAACATTCGTTATTTACTCGCCTCTATGTCATTTCAAACCTGAATAACTTTCTTTCTTCCGCAGAACACAAGAGAAGATATTTTGAGAAATGTTGATAACCAAACAACGCTGAACTCCGTTGACTTCCATCGTATGAACACAAAATCCACAGAGACATTTCTCAAAATATCTTCCCACAGGTTAAAGACATGATGACAGATTTTTTATTTTTGGGTGGACTGTCCCTGTAACGTGTTAAACTGTATCACACACCTCCGAGAGTGGCATAGCATACTATTTTACGTACTGTTCTATGCTTCACAGCACGCATTACGCTAGGATTCCTTTCCTATCACAGCCGACATCACGTCACACAAACTGAAGAGGAATAGCCAAACACACTACAAACACTACATGTGAACAAGCTGCAATTCACTACAACGTTTGATTAACAACGTGAACGCTGCTGAGATTGTCCTTGGAGACCACTGAAGAGTGCAGTAATGTGATTTACGGACAAGATGCTTAAGTGTTCAAGGGTCTCTTCACATTCATGTCGGGAACTATCAGGCTATACGCTTCTTTCAGCTATATAATAGAATATGGAAACATGACAGGCGAGGGGAGGGTGAACCGAACTGCATGTGGGGAAACGGTACATGCTTGTAAACAAGCAAGTGAACAGGAAGTGTGGACTGATATGAAATGAGACAAGGCGAGATTGGAGAGAATGGAACAGGAGACTGCTGAATGCTCTCAGACTAAAGTTTCACTTCAGTATTGATTTGTTATTAACCGCCTCCACTGGGCCGTCTCTCTCCACTCCACGCTGGTTAATTCAATCTCCACTCATCTCACAACTGCTGTATCCCGAGATATTTACAAATACATACTCTCAGGCACATGATGTGGACGTGTGCATCACGAGATCGCATGCCAAAACAAACCGTTTCTGGTCCAAATGCAATTACATTGGAAACTGAGCTTTTACAGTCTTGAATAAGAATGAAATACGGCCGTTGTTTTGATTGTTTGCTGACAGGTTGTGTTTGTGTATGAGGGGTGACAGTGTGTGTTTGACGACACCAGGTCGTGCTGGCGGGGGTACAGTAGAGTGTACAGTACAGATATGTGTGTTTGTGTAGAGTAAACAATTGTGTGTACTCACAATCAGTCCTGTTCTCTTCCGTGCACACAGCATGCCACACAAACCACAGATAAGAAACTATAAGAGTAGAAAATATGAGAGGTGATTATTCATATTTGATAGTAACATTATTACATCACCTTTTAAACATTAACTGAATAAATCCTTGGAAAAAACATTACAACAATCTCTAGAAGAGAGATGATATAAATATGAAATTTTCTCACGCAATTTAATCTAAAAACCTACATTCATGAATCACTTTGAAAGAAGCTAATAAGCCTTTTATGATATTTTGCTGTGTTTATCCGTAAGAGACATATACGTTCAGTCCATATTGTAAAGTCATACAAAGTTATGAACGATAAGGAGACATTATTTACACAATTAATGTCGGATTAATGTTGTGGTGTTTGAATTAAGAGAATGCATTGCAAAAACACTTTTTCTGAGAGTTTTGGGTTGCATTGATGTCGTTAAGAGCTGTTTAATTATTTATGCCGGAAGAAGACTAAAAAGTCAGACGTACACACGCTCCGCTCCATACCGGAGATGCGTCGCCCTGTTGGGGTTTGTGCTCCGCTTTAACCCGCCAGATGCCCACCGCGCCCAGAACGATGCTTGACACCCCGAGTCCTATCTCCAGAACCGACAGAAACAACAAACTCCAGATGATCTTCCGACTGTTGCACATCTTCGCTCGGGCATCCTTCCTGACAGGTGCGCAAAAATATACCAAGCCCCTGTTCAACGCGTCACTCCATGTTTTTCGAGACAAACCAAAGCAGATTTAGATCCTCAACAGTTGAAATGAACATAAGAGCCTAAAAACTAGTTCCCCCAGAACTGATCTCCATTCGCGAGGACAGTGCGCATCTTCTGGATGGCTGCGCATCGGTGCGCAAAAGCGCTCTCCATCGTGCGTAAACGGCGCCGGTTTAACTTTACCTCCTCCTCACACTGTTTACCATGCTTCTCCTCCTGACCCATGTGATTTACCCTCAGTTTAGAGTAAAAGCTCCTCCCCCCAGTCAGCCTAGAGATTCTCCTGTAGGTCTGCAGTAGATCATACAAATAATTGTATTATTGTCTTAAACGGGTTAGATTTAAAAGCATAGTTAAACGTTTAATCAGTGATGCCCAAAACGTTCGCGATCCGGTGTTAGGAGATGTTGTGAAACGCAAAATACACTGAGAGATTGAGGAGAAGAAGCGTACTGGCACACATGGATACGCACACATACACGCGCTGACGCGTGAGCAACGGTGCGTAAAAACGCTGATTGAAGTAAAGTCTCTCAGGTCACTTTATCGCATCTCACTTGTAATTTAAACCCTTAAAGATGCTATCATTGCAAAATTGGCACGTAATGATTCCGACACACTTATTATGGAAAGATTGAAGGTATTGAATCAGATCACTAATTAAATACTTTAAAACAATAAGAAAACACCTTTGGAGTCTGAACTGTGTTCAAAACATTTCCCAGACAACTATAAAAGAAAATAATTTAAATAAATACTTTATTAATTTTAACCATTATTAGTGGTACAATTGTTTATACATCTTTATAGCCTCTTAAAATAATTCACATTGAGGTCTTATATAAAGAACTTATATGATGAACCGTTAAAAAGAAACACACACACCTAAACCCAAGGTCTTTCTTTGTTTTGTGTGTATAAGATACTGTCTTAGTGAAACTTCTCCTGTCATCAGGGTGGGTGAGGATGATGTTTCTTCAGCAAAATCACAGACAGTTCATTCAAAACCCAACACAGAAACTTTCTGAAGAATGTCATAAAACAAACAGTACAGTCAGTAATTGTGCTATTTCATACTTGATTTGCACAATGATGGACTTTCTGTCTGAATAACATAAACTCTTTTCTAAATGGTGGTTATAGGGTCTAAATGAGTGTCTTTTCAGACAAAACCTTGAACATGTTAAATATAGATTTAAAATGTTTGACTTTTGTTTTCATTCTGAAAAGAGTTTTGAGTGTTTTATTGCTGTGGCTGCTAATGTGTTTTGCTTTTAGGACATTGTTAAAGGAGCTGTATGTAATATTTTTACTCTATTAAATCACAACAATACGTTTATGTTTAGCAAAGATGCCAAGTTCATATATTTGTTTGTCCATAAAACAACGCTATAGCGACTTATTCCACTCTGAAATTTGCGTTCAATGCCGGAATGTGTGTTTTTATTTTGGTCCGTGTGACCCAGCCCACTGAAGATTTACCCACTGGTGTATTTCGACAGCTCGGTTGTCAGTTGGCGATAAGCACAGCATATTGCAGCATACAAACGAACTGGGACGGAGAAGATTTCACACTTTCCGGTATTAATACGTTGCAAACTTAGAAATAATTAGTTGCCAAGGTGTTGATATGGTTGCTAAAATGTTGCGATGCAGTTGCCAAGATGTTTATAAGGCATTGCTATGGTTGCTAAGTTGTTTTAAGGTGTCGCTATGGTGATTTTTGGACATTGCTTCAGTTGCCAAGGTGTTGATATGGTTGCTTAGATGTTGCGATGCAGTTGCAAAGATGTTTTTAAGGCATTGCTATGGTTGCTATGTTGTTTTAAGGTGTCGCTAAGGTGTTTTTAGGACATTGCTCAAGTTGCCAAGGTGTTGATATGGTTGCTAAGATGTTGCGATGCAGTTGCCAGGATGTTTATAAGGCATTGCTATGGTTGCTAAGTTGTTTTAAGGTGTTGCTAAGGTGATTTTAGGACATTGCTTCAGTTGCCAAGGTGTTGATATGGTTGCTTAGATGTTGCGATGCAGTTGCCAAGGTGTTTTTATGGGGCATTTCTGTGGTTGCTAAGTTGTTTTAAGATGTCGCTTAGGTGTTTTTTGGACATTGCTCAAGTTGCCAAGGTGTTGATATGGTTGCTAAGATGTTGCGATGCAGTTGCCAGGACGTTTATAAGGCATTGCTATGGTTTGCTAAGTTGTTTTAAGGTGTTGCTAAGGTGTTTTTAGGACATTGCTTCAGTTGCTAAGGTGTTTTTAGGGCATTGCTGTGGTTGGTAACATTACGCTATGCAGTTGTTAAGGTGTATTGTTTTAAGGGAATTGCGATGTGATTACTTAAATTTTGCTGTCCAGTCGCCGAGGTGTTTTTAGGGCATTGCTATGGTGTTAAGGTGTTGAAATGCAGTTGCTGTTGTGTGGTGTGGTGTTTCATTTTTTCGGGCTTGCTATGAAGGGTTGAAATGCAGTTGCTAAGATGTTCTTAGATGTTTTTAAAAATGGAAAGTCACTTTATCACCGTAGTTGTGTACTTGGTTAAGTAAAATCACATTTCTCAGTAAGAAACATTTGTTGAACCAAGACTCATGTTTGACTTGGCAAACACCATGAATAAAGAGAAAAAAGACTTCATTGGCCACTGGCCAGCTTTTTTTTCAGTGATGATAATGCAGTCAAGATATGTGTAATCCAATACACACAGAAGCACAGAATATCAGTGAATATCAGCATTCTTCATCTGTGTGTGTGGTAGTAATTCACCACACCGCCCGTCTCCTCTGTCTGCTAATCTGACTACAGGAACTCACCGTCTGTAATCTCAGCATTGATTGGATACGAGACACCCCCAGCGCTGAGCCATCGCTCTCACGCTTCTTTCATGTCTCTCTATCTCTGTTTTTTTTCTGGGTTTGTGAGAAAGTGCTGAATTGATTGTCAGATTGAGAATCCAGCTGTGACCAGAAACGCATCTGGAAATAGAAGGATGGAAAGGTGGGTGATATTTTTAGGACCTGGACCCATGTGTGAAGAGAGACACAAGGAACAAGATGTATTGTTTGCTGTATATCAGGAGAAAGGGAACACGATTTTGAAAGAGTGTTCACTCCACATCCAGGACGTTGAGACGACAGATCAGTTGTCACTTTCTGTTAGTCACGGTCTAATGTGTCTAATGCCTTCAAGTCCTTCTGAGAAGCTTCTCCTTTCGACATAGTTGGAAAGTATAATAACCTTTACTTTTTTTCTTATGTGCTCCTGTAAAGCTGCTTTGGAACAATGCACATTGTGAAAAGCGCTATATAAATAAACTTGAATTAAATTGAATTTATGCATTTGGAAAATGCTTTTATACAAAGTGCATTTTAAGGTACATTTTTATCTTTATGTGTTAAACCCATGACCTTTAGCTGCTAATGCAATGCTCTATCTGTTGATCCACAGGATGTGATGTGTAAAAGACATGTAGTCTGATTTGAACATTTTTTTTTAAATTCCTGACAAAGTCGTGAAGCTATACTGATTTCTCTTTAATTCCAACTTTACAGCTCGATCTTCTATAAATGCTTTTCATTGGCCAACACTTTAAAGATGATAAAGGAACAAAATGACAACCCTACAGTTACCTTTGCAGGTGTTTGATTGACAAGAATGTTTCCTAGCAACCCAATGTAGCGAGGGCGATAGAGAGTTGATATCATCCCTGGGTGTCTTGTATGTTTTTACACTTATTAAAAGGCATCTTAGCAAAGTTTAAGTATCTGCACAAGTGTTGAAGATGGAGGTCTGACCTGTAGCGTTTAACGTTGAGATTCTGACTATATTCTGATTCCTTCACTGAAAATTAGGGAAGAATATGTTATTTAATAAATATGTTAATAAAAATTATTGATACTATTTAATCATTTAGTTCTTCTTGTAAATACGACTCCTCTAACATGACCTTCGGACAGCATTCATCCGCATAAGA
Organism: Triplophysa tibetana; assembly: GCA_008369825.1. Classification (NCBI taxonomy): domain Eukaryota; kingdom Metazoa; phylum Chordata; class Actinopteri; order Cypriniformes; family Nemacheilidae; genus Triplophysa; species Triplophysa tibetana. Next base: position 1,274,424 of record CM017908.1, on the reverse strand, counting down.
AAGATTGAGAGAGTTCCCTTTAAGTTCTTCTGATGGGAAGTGTGTTTGTATTTGTCGTTTCTGCCCTGTTGTTGCTCCTCCGGTGTCTCCTGCTGCTTCTTTGCACCGTATTAACTTCACTTAGCATCACTGCAGCAGGACAGACGAGATGCTTTACACACTCTCTCATCCTGCAACATCTATTTATAACCCCCGCAGTGTGTTTGGGTCTCTTCGACTTTTTGTGAGGTGGAAGCTTCTCGTACTGGAAGGATTCATTGTGTTATGATCCTCCTCCAAAACCCAGAGAGTGGTCTTGTGCGTTTACTGTTTTCTGAACAGCTTTCTAAATCAGACAAAAGCCCTGTTCGCACAGGATCAGTATTATCTGGAGACCTCGTGTGATTTATAAATGACCTCCTCACATCTGTATTTCATGTGACTCATTCGCACGGGATAAGTGAAGCCTGTGATTTTACTGAAATGTACTGACTTATATACCCGATGTGAAGGCAAGGCTTTGCGTATAGTTTGTATAGCCTATTGTTTTATGGTGTTTAATGATATATGACAGTATTGACCCACGATCGCTGTGATCTTCTGTCCGGTGCGCGATCACAGGTTTCCATAATAAATAAATAAACGGGAGAATCCCGGCAATAACAACAGTTTTTGCAATGTATAGAAATAATCCAGCAAACAAGTAAATATCAAAATTCTTCAAAAAAGCCTCAGTTATTCACAAACGGTGGATAAAACCTTGAAAAATGATTTATGAGCCCCCCAAACCACTGAGATGCCGATTCGCACGGGATTAATATTATCACACGACCTGGGTGTTCGTCAAAATATAGCAGTTCATTTGTGGGGGTATTTTTACTAAACTGTCTTTGTACATCTAATAAACATCTAATAAACACACAAAGCTTGAATAGGAAACCACTGGCATCAATTGTTTGCCGATGTCAAATTGCTTCCCAATAGCAAATGAAAGCCGTGCATTTTCAAGGGTATCTTAAGTGTGCAAATATTTTAAAGGCCTCTTTACATTAGTCACATAATCTGATTTAAACTTCACAATGTTTTGACTCTTTGCATCATTATATAAGAGCTCATTTTCCCAGCAGTAACTCTGTCAGTTTTGTCATACTGGAAGTGTGCCCGTGTCACCGATCGGCCCGGAGCCGCGTTTAATGGTCCACGAGGGAGCGCTTGAATCTGACGGGGTCCTGCCAACATGCTGTTTTATTGGCACGTAGTGAGAACATCGCTGTGTGACAACGCTTGTTTCTCAGTTATAATGATGCCGCTGCTGCTAACAACCAGCTCCAGTCTCTCTACAAGTTGTTTTTGTAACTTATATTTGAAAATGAATAAGTGTTTGTGTTGTGTAATCCAGTATCCCATGTTCTTTATTACATTTCCGGCAACTAGCAGGTCTCGACACATGTGTGACCTTGGACCACAAAACCAGTCATAATTCGAAGGGGTATATTTGTAGGGATAGATATTTTGTAAAGTTCCTACCATAAATATATCAAACTTTGATTTTAGGTAAGTGAAGCAAAATTGCGAACAAAAATGGCCGGAAAAACAGCTACAAACTTGACTCGCTCCTCACGCTCTTTAGGAAATAACCATTCAAGTTTGATTCATAAAGCTAAGAATTTCGGGTTCATGGACTCTCCACAAAATCTCAATTTCAAAACATTGACCTTATCGATGGTTTGGTATTCACATATACATAAAAAATAAGTCTACAAAAGCCTTGCGCTTAAAACACAGATTGAAGTAGTGGAGAAACATCGCTAGATTCCTTAAATAACTTCTAATTCTCTCTATATTTTTTCTCATCAAATTAAACAAATAACATAAAAATAGATTATAATTGTTAAAACACATGACGATTATGGAGGTGTAAAATGAATGTAGATTGTAGAGGTAAATAATCTGGATTTGGAAAATATTGTTGAGAATTGTTTGAGGTTATCGAGATTTTCAGTAATCCTGACTTTCGATTGATCGGACAAATCTTAGACAAGGAAGTTACATACCCTTTAAATGGCAACATGTGTAAAAATAGCTGTGGTTTGTAGCGAGTTAGTGCTTGACTTTTAGTTGTGAAGATTTCTCCTTTATAATGCTGGAGGATGTTTAAAGGGCAGCACAGCATCGGTCCAGAAACGAGGACCTGAGGGTCGTTCTTACACCCCTGAGGATGATGCTGAGAAACAGCCGGCGGCAGCTCGTGGATGTAAAGAAATGCTAACAGGACTGTGTTTTTTCTGCAGAGGATCTGGTGTATTGTGTGCTAATTGTTTGAAAGCATTATTTTTCTTCACACTTGTGCTGATACAGTAGATTTCTTAAGGAATAATAATGCATCACACAGAATAGCGGCGGAAGCGATGAAAAAGAATCATTATGTGGTTAATGTATAGTGACATTGCAGACACAATTATATTTAGTGCATGAAGACTGAATATAAATGCAATGTAATATAAAAAGGAGGCAGATTTTTTTGGTATTGAAATGCTCTGTGAGTTGAGCTTAAGGGAAAATAAATATATTTAATTAAAGTTTGAAGAATGAATCAATCTGATCTCTGCTATCAATATTTTTAACTCTATGCAATCACATACATTTTTTATATCACAATGTTTATTGTGACCTTTATTAGTGTGTACAGTCGGTATTACATCTTTCTAGGATGTTTTGGTTACTTTTTTAATACCAAAAATGAAATAAAGAAAACAAAGATCTTGAGCATTAATACTAAAACATTTCAATGAATCCACAATTAAATTGATTTATTATGTATTATTATTTTTATTTAACATACTGTGTAAGATACTGTTATTTTTGGATAAACATATACATTTGCTTTATCTAGAATTATTCACAGTATTTTGAATTCCCACGTCACAGCATTGTGCATATTATCCCAATAAACCAGGATTTTGTTAAATTCCATCACAAGTTTACTCTTTATTCCATAACTATATTGATTGATTGATTTAAATTATTTTAGGACAAATATGAATTACGTTTAGTGGACAACAATTGAATCTAACTCTGAAAAATAGTTCTTTGCAAAATAGTTAGCAACTTTATTGATCAACATTCGCTCTGATTTCCATCAAGACCTTCACTTGGATTCATCCATCTTCTGAGGTCGTGTATGCCGGTGCTAATCGACCCTGAAATGACAGATTTGTGTCTTCGCACCCACACGTACCCACTTAGAGGGGGTTTAAATACGAGCTGTAGGTTACGGGGATGTTGTGCCCGATTGATCTTCACATCGCCCTTCTGACCCTGCAGAGAATCTGACCCATTGATTTCTGCCCCAGCATCTCTCCCCAGCTCGCTGTCGTCTCGGGTTCATCATCAAACACAGAGGAAGGGTAACTGGATGCTTCTCATCCTCTTCATCATCTGCTTAGGTCCTCTAACGTCTCGGTTTGGCTGAACTCAACCCTTTAGGGATCGTGTGTGTAGTGCAGGATAAAGCTGATCAATGATGTTACTTCAGATGGAGACGCCATTAAGTGTCTCCAGAACTTTCCTTTAAAGTCAGCAGGATGTCAAAATTCACAATTGGCATTTGAGGAACGTTGTGGGTGTTGGGTAGTTAAGAAAGCGAAACACTTTTTTACTATTTTTAACTTAATTTCTTTACAGAAGGGTTTGGATGCTTCAGCATGTTTAAGTCAAGTTTTCCATCTGTTGTCCAGAAAAAAAACAAGATAAAGTTTGAATTTTAGACCTCGTTGTTTGTGGTTTTGTTATGGCTGAAAAATAGCAGGAGAAGAAGTGACAGTATGTGGACAGATTTCATGACCTGTCAGATCTTCTCTACATGACCGATGTTTCTGTTCTGACAAGGCTCTGAGTTTGACTTCTAAATGTTCTGATTTACACAAGTGACCTACATGTCGTTTCGCATCTGTCAGCAGAATGTCAAGAATGTAATCATGTACAGTTAACATCAATACAATAGTGACTTCAGTTAACAGCTAACGCACAAGACAAACGTAACATGACAGGATCCAAAAACAATGTATGACCCTTGAATAACTCCTAGAATTTCTGTAAATACAAATGCGTGCAGACATTATGTTTGTGCAATTTGGTTTGACCTTTTTGTCTTTGTGTTTTGTTTATGAAACAGCAAGGTGCATTTAACACAACCTGACATGGTCAAACATGATCCGTGTCCCGTGACTGGCAGAAGCGCTGAGCGGCACGTACTTCACTCCGGCCTTGTCAGGATCCGTTTTAAAGGACGCGATCCCACGTCGGTGCTGTTTTGCTGTCGTGATGAAGCATTCGGGCTCAACACAGCAGAAGAGGTGAGACGGCCAGAACTCTGCCGTGCCGGCCCTGGATATTGAAACAGTGCCTTTTGGAACGCTTCCATTCACAGTTTGACTCAAATCATCTTATTAAAATAATGCAGAGATTCACAATAATAATTATCATAGATTTATACCTAACACACGGCCAAATTATATTTGGATATCCAGATTCCAGCTTGGAAAAGTCGGACTGGTATTAAGGTATGAAGTTCATTTTTGACAATGAAATATTTTACGATGTAAAAGGCAGAAATCGTTGTTTATCTGTGATTTGTTTATTTTCCAAGTGTGATCATTCTCTCGTTTTTGCCAGATGTGTATGAAAAGTCCAACAAGCAAATCTAAGGTGGTTGATCATCTGAGTCCTCTGTGTTCCCATGTGCACAGTTTCGCTGAAGCTAGAAGTTGTGTTCCCAGTCTAGTATAATGAACATTTCTGAAATAAAATAACTTGAGAAAATAAAATTTGTCTCTAACCCGCAGCGTTATGATCTAATGTGGAGATGAGAGTGATTGAAAGGCTGTTGAGTGACTGGACAAATGACCGGACAACCACTGAAGCCCAAAGCGTGTGGCACGAATTCAAATGGAGGTTCAAGCTAAAAGAGATTCGGTGAGGCAGATGCATTATGGGAACACGGCATGCTCCATTTGCTTTATTTAGATTTCCGATCTCTGTTCTGACAAACGTAAAAATAGATATGCAATATTTTATACAGACGAATGAGAAAAGCAGATTTTATAGCATAGCAAAAGTCTTGATTTGTTCTGACTCTACTACGATCATAGTTTTTGAAATGAACAAAAGACATTTCGTTTACTAACATGCTACATTTAGTTACTAAATTTACATTTAGTCATTTAGGAGACGCTATCCAAAGCGACTTACAGATGAGGTAAATCTTTCTAGTTTCTAGATGTGGGAACTGCAAACCAAACATTTAGGAGCACAAATCAATGGCAACCGTTCTGATAGCGTTCTTATCGATTTCTACAAAGGTGCCCTTTTGGAGAAGCTGATGTTCTAAATTGGTTGGAAAGATGGAGGTTGTGACTTCAGCTGTCGGATGGACTGAGGATGGAGGTTTCCAAGGCCATTATTGGATGTCTGATACACTACAAGCTTTTACCAAAGAGTACAACGGTTACCAATATATGATTATGACTTGATAAGGTCTCTTGTGTCTAAAATGATCTTAGGCCATGGACGAAAAAGGATGTCTAAACATGTCAGATGGACCAATTAGAACTAGGGTTCAGTTTGTTGTGCTGTAATTTTTCTGAAAAATGAGCTGAAAATGTCAGTCAGCTTGTTTTAATTAACATTCAAATTTACTAATATAAATATATTTGTATCACTGTGCGTTGTTTGTTTGAACAGGTTTATGGTCTGTGATGATCTCATTTTGGTTCTTGTAAAGCTCAGCGTTTAAATTTAAGAAACATGAAATAAGTTTGTGAACTTCACCTCAAACACATCTGAAACATTCTTTCAAATCAGATCTCTGCTACACAATGTATCTAGAATGAAAACTGGCCTTTTGTCAAACTTTGATGCACACGCTGTAAAAGCCGTTCACATTATTGGATCGCCGACATACGTTACGGTCCCTGCCGCCAGCACACAGCAGATTTCTTCTCATCGCTGGATATTTTATGCCAGCTCACACTTTTCACAGTTCAGATTCACATTTAAAGGACAAAATAAGCCTGCTCAGCTCTCGAGCTCTCTTCTCATACTGTGTCTGTGTGGGTTGGGTCGTCTCCTCTGCGTGAGCTCTCCATCCAGTTTCAGGGGTCAGATAATGAACTGGAATCGCAGGACTCAGATCGGCCCGTTTGGCTCGGACCCCTGCGGTGTGGCCTTACCCACTGATGGATGTAAAGCCGTGTGTAGAACTTCAAATGATCCGTTCATAGCTGTGATTAATTAACAGACAGGTAGCTAAACACAAGGATTGAGGGTGGTCCTCTTATCAGGTAATGACAGAAATACTCAATGCTTAGGTGTAACTGCAGGCTGTAGTCATAATGAAAATATACCACGTTAAAAACTATATTTAATGCACTTTTTTGCACATACTGGATTCTTAAACAGACAATATGTGTGTCATTGTGAAGTACACAACAATTCAAAATTTAAACAATACTATGCCGCATTGTTGTCCATGACATCATCATGTTGTGCATCGACCCTGACCTTGCCTGAATGAATCAGGATTTTTTATATTAATACGGTAATTTATCAAATAAAAAATGTGTGTAGAATTTGTATTTTTAGCTGTTACTTCTGCAGTATGGAGTTTATAGACATAGTGCAACTAACAATGTCTTAAGAAAGTCTGTTTTCAGAAGGTCATCTTCACTTTTTCTTCTTTTAAACCTCTGACTTCGAGAATTAAAGACAATGGCAACTTTTGAGTTAACACAACCCTGTGGAAACACGGGGAAGATGCATTTTCTTCTAGAGACTTTTATTTTGCTTTTCTCTTCCCCTTTTTCATTTTTCTGGAACGGTGTATTGTTAAAGCACCAAACTAATAAATTCTTGTTTCAAAGCATCTCTCTTACCCGTGACACCTACTTTCACTAATCAGCCCCGCCCACCTCACTGCAGATCAATAAGCCCCTCCCTCATCATTCAGATCATTACATCAGCGTTGAACCTTGAGCTTATAAGAAATGTGTGTTCAGTAAACACATTGTATAATGTCCTGTGAGCACTTTGTGTTTTATCACCATGTATACGTAAATGCAGAGGAAGAAATACATTTATTTCCAAACCAAACAATTTTAAAGGGGTCATAGGACACGGCTAAAACTAATGTTATGGTTTGCTTTAGATGTAATGGAAGTGTATACACGATTTAAGGTTAAAAAATGCTCTATTTTCCACATACCATGCATATTTATATCTCCACTTTGCTCCGCCTCTCTGAAACACACAGATTTTAACAAAAATCATGGCTCTGAAAAGCGAAGTGTGCTATGATTGGCCAGTTAACCAGTGCATAGTGATTGGTCGAATACTGCAAGCCTGTGATGGAAATGTATTTGGTTTGATTTTAACCATATTTGGAACATCAGGTTCCTCTTCAATTTTACAGACAGGTACGCCCACCTTACTTGCGTATACATTTGGGAGTTTTTAGTCGAATCATACCACCAACAGACGTAGATTTGTGGGGGTGTGGTTAAACGCGGTTCAGGCAGGTCTGGGTGAGCATTCGCATTTAGATAGAATGCATCTTTTGTTCCGACACTTACATTTTTGCAATTTTACGAGTCTAATACATGCATGGGCAACTTATAACACACCAAAGACACAGACAAACACGTGTTCGCGCAATATGACCCCTTTACAAAACCTACTAGGCAAGCCAATCTTCTTGCTGGATAGATCTAATATGTAATGCGAACACACGCCGCAGTCATAAAACCCAACATGCTGCAGACCGAGCAAACACACAAATAATTATTTTATCGATATGACTCTCTGGGGAGACGTCTGCCACAACACGCTTTAACTCACTCTCACCGCAATCCCATCTCAACATGTTTATCAATAGGATATTTGACTCTATCAAGCCTCTGCTCTGAGATTTCAATCTTACTCTCAAAAATCTGCTTGGTTAACACTACAATTGAACCACGACGTGTTTTTAAATAAAATGTCAATTATATGTCGATAAAAAGCATTAGCCAAATAAGGTGAAAGCGTGTCATTCTCAACTGAATGTGGTACATAAATGTAGAGAGGCCCATGAGGCGTTTTATTGCTCTGAGGTTAAGGATACTTAATGCAGCACTCAATTATGTTTCGTTTCATTTTTTTCATCGGAAGAATTTCACAAGAAGTGTTGAGCTTCCGAGATCTGCACATTCGGATTATGGACTCGGCTGTTTGTTTGACCTCATTTCATAGAAGACAAAATGCCGAGAGATCTCGTTAATGATTTGACGTCTGAGAGAATGCGAATGTTTGGGTTTTATTTATCAATGGCACCTTGCTGCAAAACTCAATTGCACTATGTTTCATAATGGATGAGAACTGAATATTGATATTTAGATTTTCCGAAAACAGAGCACTTGTGTTACACAACTTACCTTAGATTCAACATCCATTACTGACATCTTCTGTGTGTGTGTGTGTGACGGTTTAATGATTTTAGTAAGAGGTGGATGTTTAATGAATGAACTATTAATAATTAAAGGGGCAGGAATCTTTTGGCACAAAATCGGCAGCAATGGGGACCAGATGTGTTTCACTTTCATTGACCTCAGGCAAATGCACTGTGTGTGTGTGTGTGCATGGGCTACTCAATAGGATCATCATGTCTGATAAACTCTGCTGACCTTTTATTTGTTCCTACAATGCAGAAATGCAAGTCGGTGCATCTCTGGTGCATTTCCTTTTACTCTAATTTGTGATTTCTTTTATCAAATTTGTATCATTTGATACCTGTGTGTGTGACTAAAATGCAGTCTCAATGGTTTCTCTGAGTATCTCTGGTGACATCTGCTGTGTCAGTGTTCAGTCTTCTCAAGTAAACAAGAAGCTCATTAACAATTTATTTTCCCCACACAAGCACACAAGAAAAGAGTAAAGCACACGTCTCCAGAGACACAGAAGTGCACACTAAGGTGGTTCGGGTGATACTGTGATAAACAGAACTGTGTGTCTTAACAGAGAAGTTTGCAATTGTGGTTTAGATTTCAGTGAAATTTAAGCAAGACGTTTGTGTCCCATTCAAAAATGTACGCACTTAATAAAACATTTTGCAAGAAATAGACTTGTAAGCCTAAAAAATATTAAGGGCAATATATTCTGCTCAATGTGAAACAGGCATTGGACACATTCACAGAAATAAATTGAATTGACATTCACAGTTAATGTGAGAAACTAAAACTGTAGATGCTCTGTTATCACACATGTGTAAACATAAAGAGAACTGACTTTATGAATCTACTTTTCTATTACTGAATCAATAAGTAGAATAGGGGATATGAATAGGGGAATCATTAATATATTTGTTTACAATAACGGTGAAAAAATGTATTTCCATATTTTTGTGGATTTTCATTTTTCGTCTTCTCGGTGTGAGGTAAATAAATCATTTATAAGGCATGAAATACGTTTATATTTATTTACCTGCGCAAGTAAATATTTACGGGTTCAGGAGAACACCTGATTGGTGACGTCATTGAATAGCGCAAAAAACTTTACGCGGCGCCACTTGTGTGAGATCCAATTCCACTGACTGACTTTATTTTATTTTAAAGGTCCTTTTCTGCAATAAACAACTCAAAATATACCGTAGAAGCATAGCCGGACATTAATTTCTCGATGTTGAGCTTTTTATGGATTTAACAGCCAAGAACGTTTGGTTGCCGAGTTTATGAAATAATGTTTTCCTCTCGAAGCCATCAATGGTAAGTTTCCAGCAACATCTTGTAGAAAGTTTAGAATATATTAATTGAGGTTTAAATTATGTTTGCTTACGCGTTTATTTTTTTCGTTGTTTGCTTCAGTTCGTCAGCTGTCGTTAAATCTTTGGTACAGCATAGAAATAAAAAACTAGATGCCGTCTTCAAGCTCTCCAGGCACGCAGACTCGTCCGCCATCTTGGAACGGTCCACTGACGTCACTCACAGTTTGCAAGAATGTAAACATTTTAATTCCTGAAAATTGGATAACCTTTCGTTGTTGTCATGTGTTAGTGTTGGAAATATAATGTTTGAGTTTGCACAATAACAAATATATTACATTTACATTTATTCTCTCTCTCCCTTTCTCTACCTCCCTCCCTCTCTCTCTCTCTCCCTCTCTCTCTCTCTCTCCCTCTCTCTCTCTCTCTCTCTCTCTCTCTCCTCTCTCTCTCTCTCTCCCTCTCTCTCTCTCTCTCTCTCTCCTCTCTCTCTCTCTCTCTCTCTCCTCTCTCTCTCTCCCTTTCTCTCCCTCCCTCTCTCACTCTCTCACTCTCTCTCTCTCTCTCTCTCCCTCTCTCTCTCCCTTTCTCTCTCCCTTTCTCTCCCTCCCTCTCTCTCTCTCTCTCTCTCTCTCCCCTTTCTCTCCCTCCCTCTCTCACTCTCTCACTCTCTCTCTCTCTCTCTCTCTCTCTCCCTCCCTCTCTCTCTCACTCTCTCTCTCTCTCCCTCTCTCTCTCCCTCTCTCTCTCCCTTTCTCTCTCCCTTTCTCTCCCTCCCTCTCTCTCTCTCTCTCTCTCTCTCTCTCAGTTAATTTTCAGTTTCATTTTAATTTCGCTGTTGCATTTACAAAAACACCTTAAAATGTAACATCTAGATATATTCATAATACTATTTTTATTCAGGTTTGTATTGATTATTGATACACTTCTTTAAACAAGCAATTACATTTATTAGCCACACGAAGGCGCTCAAAACACTTAATCGGCATAAAAGCTTTATAATATGGAAATGTCTAATAAATGTAAGTTTAAAACAATTTCAATAAGCACTCTTTTAAAAATAGCGATTAATGAATAAATAAGTAATACAAAACATTGTTAGCAGCAAATATAGTGAGAGCTAGTGACTGTCATGGTCATCTGTCTGCTTAGTGTTTGTTTATTTTCGTTTCTCGTCCCAATCTCCTTCTGTCATTGTGAAAGTGTTCAAACATCCAGCAGTCAGTGCTTTTTTCGGCTCACTGCTCATTCCTTAAACACATACAGGTGTGTAGGATATCAGGACTGATGGCAAGTACTGCCCACATATCATCCGGTTTGTTTCTGTTTCGAAGGAAAGTCCCTCAGACTCCCATGTGTGCCCACCCAGGCTTAATAAGCAATAGATCAGCATGATGGGCAGAGAAAATCCCGCAGTAAACAGGCTTGGACTGGTGGGCTTTAAACACTGAAAAACAATACCATACAACTTCAGTCAGATCAAATATACTGTGAAGGAAGTTTGGGTTTTGTTTTGAAACACTGAAATCTGTCAGCAGGTCCACAATGAAACCATTCATGATGTTAGCGATAGATTGTCAGTCCTTGTGTGGATAAATCGTCTCGTTGTTATTTCAGATGGATGGCAGGTGTTCACAGAGGTGGAAAACTTTCTTTACAGCCTTATATAAAAGTCCCGTGGTGGTCTTTTTCATATGTACAATGATACAGAATGCTCGTAAATGTTGACGTTCGCTTAGGTGATAAATCACAACAGCTTCTAAATTCACAATGTAATGCTCAAAAATACATGTTTTATATGTAACACCAAATAAATGATTGAAGTGCTTTGGTTTTTCCATGGAAATACCTCGGCTAACCATTTTGTAAATTGTATATATGGTATATTTTAGGTACCATGGTTCTACTGAAGTTTTTTTTAAAGGATTGATAGTTTCGGGCGGGTCAGATTGTTTTTATTTGTTTAACTTGCTACCACAAGCTGTGGAAAAAAATGCAGTCAGACTTCCTGTGGTGACTGTAAATTCCCAGATTTTCACTCAAAAGTGAATGTTTTCTTCTGTGGAAGCTCAGAATTCCAGTAATTCACATGCCCACTGTATTTGGTTAAAAAATGCAATGTGGATGTAATGGTACCTCGGTATTTAATGTATAACATTCACACTAGATATAATTTAGATATTCAACAATATTTAATGAAGTTTTATATAGTGAAATAGAATATATGTCGTTGTTGTTAAACCAGATTGATCTCGATTTTGTTCTGGGTTGTGATGGTTTCGAAGGTGTTATGGTTGCTCTGCAGTTGCTAGGGTGTTCTCAATAGTCATTGTGCCCCTCATTTAAAATAATCTTTGTCTTATCTTTAAATCTACGACATTTCTCACTATCATCAGGCGGAAAAAATTACCAAGAAGCAATGTGCTAAGAACCTTAGAAATGTAAATGTCATGTTTGCATTGATTATACTGTTACAGGTCAGCAGATTCAGCATGTTATGTCTCTTTGTTCAAGTAGTTCAGGGGAATTCTCTGAAACCTCATCACACAGTTGAGTCATTTCATTGTTTTTGATCACTTTCCATTCATCCATCCGTGGTCAGCACCGAGATCACGCCTCTCTGCGCCCTACAAGTTATACACCACACATAGCCACATCATCAAAAAGCCTCAAACCTCTGAGGATGAGATCCAAACCATCAGCTCGACCCACTAATTTGCCGTTGATGATGTAATTGGAGTCCGGCCCACGCCAGTGATGTGAAGCTCTGCATCAGCGTGTGTGTTGAGACGGTGAAGATACGAAGTAGTGGGCCGTGGTTTGCCTTGTCACGGCGGTGATGGAGTCCAAGCATGAAGCATAACTTCCTTTGCTGGGATTTTAAAAAATTATAAAACTCACCACAAGGTGACGTTTGCAATGGATGTAGATCTTTTTAACCTGACGTTAGATTATAGTGTGACGTAAAGACACAATAAATGTGAATAACAGGATACTACAGAATCTTGTGGGTTTATTTGCGTCATATAGCCAAAGTGAATCCATGAGGGTCTTCTCATTAAATCTCATTAAACAGTCGAAATCATCACATTTCGCTTCAAAATCAAAAAATATTATTTATTAAAATAAAGCTCCCATTTTACTATTTAAAAAATATATATATTTTATATCACATTTTCAGACTCTTTAACTGAATTATTTAATTGTTCAAACAAAGCATTTGATAAAAGTCATCACAACCAATACTGTCATGACTTACTGTATATAAAAAAACTGGTTCACGATTAAAGCTCAGTTTTTTTCCCTTTTGATTTCTTTAAGATCCTTTTTAGATTCACCCACTTAATACTCTGAATAATCTTATAATGTAAATCAGCTGTTAAGATGGTTTGATGATTCATTAATCAATCGGTAAAGAAGAATCAGTCTGTGTGGGTGTGTTTTTCGTGTTTCAGCTCTAGACATATATTTTGTGGTAATAAGTTTTACTGTGATGATCGGCACGATCTAAAAGGGGAATTCAAAATATATTCCCCGTAAAAGGTACCTTCAGACGCGTCTATAAATAACGCCGCTGATCTTCTACCCTTCTTAAGGTCATGGTTGTCACAATATCAGTAGTTCTCTTGGTGTTTATCAGGTCTTGTATTCTTTCAGAATAGGTTCATTAAAGTAATAAGTCACAAGCTATATAGGAACTTGGTTGTTTGGCCGTAACATTTTAAAACAGATTCTTCTGTATAGTGACGAGATGAGACTCCAGCTGTGTGTATGTGGCAAGTGTGTGTATGCTGTGAACCTGTTCTTTTGACCTCTATGGGAAAACTGCAGATTGATGCCTGCAGGAGCTAGTTAGCGGATTAGAGCCGTTGCTATGAGGTCATCGTAGCCATGACCTTGTGAATGTTACGCTGTGTGAGGTATGACAGCATGAGTTATGTTGACCTTTGACTTGCATGTTAGGAACATTCTTTTCTTCGTCCCATCTACCGTGAAAATAAAGCATTGCATTTGGCCAAAATAAAAAAATAAAGTGTAGTGATCAGCTGTATTTATAAGTTACCAACTACACATGCAGTACCTTAAATTACTGCCTACATGCTGTATTTTTCATCCAAGCTCATGTATGCTAAACGACCGTATTATTGCATACATGTTAAGAGATGCATGTTTAAAATATTTTGGGTAAAAATATAATTTCATTGTGGTTTTTTTTGTGGCCTTTTTCACCCTAACGTGGTTCCAAACCTGCGACTTTTTCTTCTGTAACCCAAAAGGAGATATTTTGAGAAATGTCTCAGTGGTTTTGTGTGCATACAGTGAAAGTCAATGGAGTTGGCACACAGGTTTTGTATAACAAGAGGATGACTAAATGATAAAGAAATAAAAAATATATATTATTCTCTGCTCGAAGATTCCTTTAAAAGTTTCTGTTTAGCAGATTGAACTAAATGTCTTTGGGCGTCCGGTGATCTGTCTAATATGAGTCTGTCGAGAATGAAAAATGGCGTAAGATGATGATCTCACATTCACATGTAAATGTTAAACTAAGTAGTTTTAAACATTTAAAGCATCAGTACATTAGTTAAGCTGTGAGATTAATGATTAAGTAAAACAGTGATGCTGTCAGAGCCCTTCAAAGCGTTTAACATCCCAGTATAGCAAAAATAACCCTGACGTTGTCCAGAGAGCTCTGTTTGTTTGGGAATTTGACAGAAAGCCCCAGCGGGTCAGCGGTTAGCCCGGAGCGGGCAGACCTACGGTCAGACAGGGGGGGAATGTGATATATTGTGGCAGGAGATTAAACCAAACCAGCGTGGTCTAAAAGCCCATCCGACCAGTAAGAAAAACAGACTGAGAACATCAAACTGGGGGGAAGGGAACCAGAAATACCAGTCCATCTCATCTAACATACCCATAAAGTACCAGTCAACTGTTTGGACACCTTGTTTCTTTATTCTTACGATTTTTTTTATTTAAAGAGTAAGTAACATTAGATCATGAAAATGTTATCTTACCGTGTTTGAAAGTAAGCAGTCAGCCAAGTTGTAAGTCCGAAGGTGAATGAATAACAAATTTATTGGATTGAAAAAAAGTGAGTGAGACTCTGAATCACTCAAACGAGAAGTGACCTAGTCTGTGTCTATTACCGCCACGTATCTATGTCACTAGAAATAGTTCCCGCCTACTTTTGCTGGGACTGCTGTGAAAACTTCACTCTCCTGCCCTAACACAGTCGCTCGTCCGTGATGCGTGTGCATCATGTCTAGAACCTGTGTTCTACGTTCTGAAACTAAGTCAGTTTTATTTAAACTACCAAAAGAAGAAATTCTGAGGAAACAATGGTTACAATTACATTTTGAAACGACACCAAAGGAGTATAACCCCTGGGTTTTACTGTGCACGCGTCATTTCACCAAAGATTGCTTCAATAATCTTGGCACGTTCACTGCAGGATATGTTAAACAACTATGCTTGAAAGAGGGAAATAAACGACTTTATATAAAATAACAACTTTATTTGGACCTGTTGGCTCCACCGAATCACAACCTGTAAGTGTGACTATTTATTTTCGTCTTAACTTAAAAATATTTGTGTAACTTTTCATTCATTCATTAATTTATTCATTTGGCAGACGCTTTTATCCAAAGCGACTTACAGGCAGGGTGCAGTAGGCAGCTATCACTGCAGAGCAAACAGGGGTAAGGTGCCTTGCTCAAGGGCACTTCAATCATTTCCTGGTGGCACTGGGAATTGAACCAGGAACCTTCTGGCTACGAGTCAAACTCTCTAACCACTAGACCACAACTGACCCCTATAGACCACAACTGACCCCTATAGACCACAACTAACTTATGTCTGTGTTTAGCTAATGCATATAATGCTACCGTTAACCTGTACCGTTATTTCTGGAGTATTACAGTTTGTTTATCTAGCTATGAACTTGGCTATTTTAAGTGTTCGATCTATTATCGTCAATCTTTTATCTACTATCGTCTTCTGTCGTCAGACTCGGGCTCAAACTGGTAAGGTAAATCCGCACCATCTCTATCTATACACTGTGACACATGCTGAACGTATTTGACCAAACACAGCAGACTCCGCTATTTGACAAATCACATGACACTAGGCTAGCGGATAGGAGGTTGTGATTTCACGGATGAATCATGAAACGAATCATTTGAGACTCAGCCAAGAAGTAAGGTAATAATAACTGCCTATTATAATGACATGATAGTGATTTTACACCTTCTATGGATATGAACTTGTTTTTGGACACTTCATCAACCAAAGTAGGACCTTAAAAACCCATTGTTATTTACTCTTTAAACAAACTTACTTTTTCTAATCTAGATTAATATGAAGTTTATAATATCGCTGATTAAATGTCATATAATCCACCCAGATCATTCTCTCTCTCTCTTTCTATTGGCAAGAAAAATGATACAATATAGTGCCAAAGCATTTGCAAGTGTAACAAAGAATAAAACACAGTACAACTCTCTCTCTCTCTCTCTCTCTCTCTCTCTCTTTCTCTCTAACATTCATTCCAGCTCATCTGTGTGACAGTCATGGGCTCCTCCACTGGGACATGTCCCACATCTTGGACGCGGTCCCCTTTATCTAGAGAATAGGAGACATCATTGTCCTCCCCTCCACCCCACAGAGTGAAACACATTCAGGGTGTTGTTTGTCTTGATTCATCACAGTTTGTCATGTTGAACTGAACAGTCACCAGTGCTCATTAAACTTCAATAAAAGACGACTGGGCAGCTCGATGTAAAAAGTATTTTTTTTTCAGCCTCGATGCCAATTCTGTCATTGACTCAAATCCCAGTTAGGGTGAATTAGGATAAAATGGGACACAATTTTAAACATGAATTTTAATAACAAAAAGTGTCACCCTACTTCTATACAAGTTAGGTAATTTGGCTCAAAACCATGTCTTCAAAACATTCAAATATTGCATGTCAAGGTTTGTCTATTAAATTTCTCATGACCAGTCATTATGACCAGACAATACAGCTGTATCTATAGGAGCAGCAAACATGTACAATATCTCGGTTTGTGTTTCACGTGAGTTTGGAATGACATCATGGTGAGTAACTGATGACAGAATGATAATAATTGTGTTATAACTGTGTCGGAAAAACTCGCCTTTGTTTAATGCACTTGACTCTGTTTGAATTCCGCAAAAGACATTAAACATGTGCTCACATTCTTTCCATCTTATATACATTCATGCATTCGGTAGGATCTCTTATCCAAAGCTGCATCAGTATATGCATTTTATGTATGACCAGTATGTGTGTACCTATAACATTCTAACGCGATGCTCGACTAGTCGAGTTACAGGAACACATGTCATTTGGTTCTACACAGAACAAAATGACGACAACAACAGAAGTGGAGCATGCAGGGCGCATTAAAATTGCTGTATTATCCCCCCGCCTCCAGAGCTCCTGTATTCTGATCTCAGATGAGCTTGTGGGTCGTTACCATAGTGGCGACTGAATCGGTGCGCGTTCACATGGAGTGTACTTTCACAATCACCGCAAGGAACAACGAGCCGTTTCATTGTGTCGCCAAACGCGCCGAGCTCATGACGCATAGAATGTGACATTTTGCGCGACGATACGAAGAAAAAGCGGAGCGTCGCATGCGCGTTTGGATATACCGCGCCCGGCGATGCGCGGCCGATGCGCAAAAGCGCGCTCCTCCGCCGCGCTTCATCTCGGTTTAATACTCCAGATTAAGAGGTTATCAGGTGATCAAAATCGCCCTCCTTCGCTCATCTGACGCGTTCCCGGGGGGGTTTCCGTTGCGGTTCAGACCCTGTGGCATTGACGCGTCGGTCACAAACGCGGACACATGCTCTCTGTCTCTTAATGCTGCTATGACTCCGTGCACGCGTCGATCCCGCGATCTGAATCCTCCTGGCGTCTCCGTGCTCATCTCCGTGCTGCTCGTGCTCGTCAGTTGTGATCCGGGTAAGTGTGACTTTATGACACCCGACTGTCACCCTCTCGCTTATTTTGTCCTTGGCTTGCTTATGGCTGATGCGTTATCGTGGGAATAATCACAATGTAAAGAAACTAATCAGGTTCTTGTGGGGCATGTTGTCACATCCTTATTTATTTAGGATTTGAGTTAAAAGTTTAGTTCTGCTTTTGTGTGTTGTTTTATAGAATCAACTGTTATACTGTAACATTTTTTGAACGTTGGTTCATGAATTATTTTATTTGTTAATATTAATCGTTTGTTTTGTTTTACTGTGTGTTGACAGAAAATCTCATTATTTATTATATAACTTTTTATATTTGATATTATAGCAATAAATAGCATATAACAATATTGGATGTGTAATCTAACTGAACACCTGCTCCATGACTGATGCTTTGATGTGAGCATCACTGTGAAGCTCATTACGGCAGTGAGTCACCACCAGTAGTTTTATAAAGCTTTTATTTTTAATGTCATATAAATAATTAATTTCCCTGTATGGGGTTGTGTAACCAAAAATGCCCCTAAGCAAAACTATGATAATTTACAGGAGAACAAGAATGGAGAATTGCTTGTGCGTGTCTAGACATGAGACAAAAGTCTGCATCGTAGATTTTTCTCATCTCAAATTCAGTGTATTTGGGGATTTTCTTTTGGCATGAACACACTGCTGTTGTATTTTCGCAGGGGCTGTGTAACACACAATGCCCTGCTGCGTTTCAGCTCTTGTCCATTCATGTGTAAATGCGTCTCTTTGCTTGTTTAGCGGACAACCACTGCTCGTCTGCCCTCATCTCAACATGTGAAGATTGTCTGAGACTCGGCCCTGAATGCGCCTGGTGCTCTCAAGAGGTAATGTGTGTGTGTGTGTGTGCGTGTGCTTTGTGAGCCTGCAAAGTGCTTGTTATGTCTTTTGGCGATAACACTATAGTTCCCTACCCCAATGTGAAGAGCCCTCGCTTCTGTTCCG
Organism: Triplophysa tibetana; assembly: GCA_008369825.1. Lineage (NCBI taxonomy): Eukaryota > Metazoa > Chordata > Actinopteri > Cypriniformes > Nemacheilidae > Triplophysa > Triplophysa tibetana. Next base: position 1,255,681 of record CM017908.1, on the reverse strand, counting down.
AATGTATTTTTATTATGAAAAGTAAACCAATCCCACTTAATTCTTCACAAGCTTATGGGAGAATTTTGTTTCGACGTTCCTGGTCCCGACTCGACACCTCAAAGAACTTCACTGGATGTAAAGGTTTCTGTTTCTGCACCTGAGGCTTCTTATGAAGAACATGTTTCGTCTGTCCGGGTTTCTTAAATTGAACTATGAAGATCTTCAAGTTCTTGGTTACATCAATTTTAAAAGTTAAATAAACCGCTCTCTTAGTTGTATGTTTATCTGCTTCATGCATAGAAAATGATGTTGCTCCAAAATGAAAATCAGATCTTGTTTGCGCTGCTGTTTTCTTGAGAACGGTAACTGAAAGCCTCTCTTTGTGAATAAAGTCCTGGGATTGCGAAAATAAGTTCATTAAATCCATGCGGTGCGTCGAGAATAATCCTGACCGGCATCTAAACAACACCGGTTTAGGGAATGAGATTTTACACGCTTTGTGTTGTTGAAAAATAAAAGCACCCTTCACAACGCTCGTCCTGTTTCTCTTTTGCAGTGACCTTTGACCTCTCGATGCTTTGTTTCCCCCGACAGAAGTTCCTAAACCAGAGATGCGGATCTGTCGCTGACCTTCGGCTCAGGGGTTGTCAAGAGGAGTTTATGGAGAACCCGGATGTTAAAGTTGTGGTGAACGCCACGCTCGACAGCTCCCAGGTGACACCCAGAGAGATAACCATCCACCTGAGACCAGGTAGTGTTCCACCTGAACCACGAATCTCGGTGAAACGTCTTTAGACGCCTCATTGAGCAGCTGTGTTGTGTCATGTCGTCTCAGGGAGCGATGCGAGCTTCGTGGTGGAGGTACGACAGTTGGAGCGCTATCCTGTAGATCTGTATTATCTGGTGGACGTGTCTGCATCCATGCAGGAGAACTTGGATCGGCTGAAGACTGTGGGTCTGGCTCTGTCTCATCAGATGAAGGAACATTCCAGTGATTTCCGGGTTGGATTTGGGTCTTTTGTAGATAAACCCGTGTCTCCGTACATCAACGTACACCCCACTAAACTCGTGAATCCTTGCAGGTAAGCATGATGGATCAGCAGCGAGTCAGATGGAATCTCAAACGGTGCTCGGATACTAAAATAAAACAAGATTTTTGTGAAACATCAAGTTTCTCGAGCTCAAATTGAGCTTTACCCAGGTTTATTGGAAAGAGAGTTTTATTATTATCCTTTGAAGAAATCCTCATGTCTAGTTCTCTCAGATTGTTTTTTTCCCGGTGATATCTACATGTTGTTATCTGTTGTAAAGTTCATCGTATCTTTCATTCCGGGAAACTTTCAACCTTGATGGTAATGCTGGGGAACTACAGTCGAAACAAAAATATCTTTTTTTGTAAGAATGTTCAAACAATATTTACCAGAATCTAGTACTGAAACCATCTGAGCTGTTGTTAGACGTGATAACAGTCTGTAATTCATTTCATACCTCACAATATTCATGGTGAAGATGACCCAGAAGAAAATATTCTAACTCTCTTCTTCTTTTCTTGGGAAAGGTCTTTATGAACATGAAATTTGCTCATTAAAACTTGACAGAGTCTCTTATGTTACGTTACACGTATTTTACTGTGATACTTGAGCATACATTTGAAAAGCTATTTAATAAAGTCAAATTGAGTCTTAAAGGGACGGTTCACCAAAAAATGCAAATCCTGTCATCATCAAATCTGTATAAATGTCTTTGTTCTGATGTTTGTAAGAATGATTATAACCAAGCAGTTCTTGGACCTCATTGACTACCATAGTAGAAAAAAATGCATTATAAATGTCTTTATTCTGTCTAACACACAAGAAGATATTTTGAAGAATGCAAACGGTTGCGGGGCACCTTTGATTACCGTTGTCATTTTTCCTATTCTGGTAGTCAAAGGGGTTTGGTTTCATTCTTCCGAATATCTGTCTCTTTGTTCAAAGAAATTCATACAGATTTTGAACAACTCGAGGAGAACATGAATTAAACTTTCATTTGTGGAAAAACTGTAAAAAATCTTATTTAGGGCTCTGTTTGGTTGTTTTGTAATAAATAAACAAGCTCTCGCTATGAACATTACATTTACATTTACATTTAGTCATTTGGCAGACGCTTTTATCCAAAGCGACTTACAGTGCACTTATTACAGGGACAATCCCCCTGGAGCAACATGGAGTAAAGTGTCTTGCTCAAGGACACACTGGTGGTGGCTGCTGGGATCGAACCAGCAACCTTTTGATTTACCAGTTCAGTGCTTTAACCCACTAGACCACCATCTCACACATTCCCTTGGAAGCTGGCATGACATTAAAAAGCAAAGGAAAAGATGATGGCGCCTTGATGAGTCTGTTTGTCTTTGTTGTTGTTCGTAGTGCCAGTGAAAGCTGAACACTCATCGGTGACTCCAGCAGGATAAATTCAGCCAGGGGGTCCCCTGAATATATTCACTGTGATCTCATTCTCAGTAATGTGCTGAGCACGACATCTAATCTCACCCGTCTCTCTCTCCCTCCGGTCACAGTGCATATGAGGTCCACTGCAGGCCCGCTCATGGTTTTATTCACGTTCTGCCCATCACGAAGAACATGACGGAGTTCACGCGTGTTATCCAGGAGCAGAGGATCTCGGGAAACATGGACACGCCGGAGGGCGGATTGGACGCCATGCTGCAGGCCACCGTTTGTAAGGTGCGTGCTCGCTTCATGTACCATACACTACTGCGCACACTATGCATGCTTAAATGTCTGTAGTTCTGTCCTCTCGCACGGACAGAGTAGTGCGTGCACAAGTGCTTCAAAAATTCCGTCCGGGAATCTTTCGGGATATTCATTTGAATTGGGACACACTTATATGATCTGTGTGCTATTTAGGGCAGATAGTACAGGAGTAGTGAAGTGCAGGGGGCGGAATGCAGATCCTTGCTCAGCAAAACACCTTTAATGATTCAGTGACATCAGCTTCAGCCAGAACTCATCAGTTAAAATGGGTGACTGTTTGTGTCATCAAGAGTTTAGTTTCTTCTGTGTTCATCTGTAAGTACTGCGATCTGTCCTCGGGAATGGAAACCCTGCCTGACGGCTTTCTTTAAGAGTGGCGAGTGTGTCATGATAGAATGACACACTCGCCACTCTTAAAGAAACCAGCGCATCCGAAGCATTGCTGGAGAGCTTAATGCGTCCATCTCACTAGCCTGTTAACAGGCGATGATGTCATCGGCGATGTCACGGGGGAGGCGCGTTGTAGCCTCTGATTCATGTGGCTGATGGTAGGGGAGCGTAAGATCCACCCAGCGGGACGGCTGCATATCAACAAAAGACTCTTTATAGTGTTGAGGGGAGTTTTGTGTGAATCTGATAAAGGAAAACTTCCGCCGGTGACCTCCAAGGAATCTTTATAACATTGAATCCCATTGGCATGATGGAGATGTTTGCTTTGGCGCAGACGGGTCTCAGGTGGAATATTCATATGCGCTTGGCCTCCCTTCTGTTGTTTCTAAAGATTACACGGTGCATTCGCTGTGTTCAGCGGTTGTAACTTCAAAATAAAAGTCCTTTTTCAGAGCTTCTTTATTAGTCAGACATTACTCAACTTTGTGGCTAAAATGCTGTTGTGTGGAGTAATCGTGCGATTTCTTTCTACAGAAGGACATCGGATGGAGGCCTGAAGCCAAACATCTGCTACTGGTTATGACCGATCAACCCTCGCATTTGGCTCTGGACAGTAAACTGGCCGGTATCGTCGTTCCTCATGACGGCCGCTGCCACCTACAGGATAACATCTACTCCCAAACATCCACTATGGTAAGGTCAGCAAAGGGAACACAATGTTTCACAAACGCATTATCGCAGGAATGAAATGCATTTATTGAAGATATTGAAGAATAAAAGCAAACCCTTGGTTTTCCAGGAACATCCATCCATCGGTCAGCTGGCAGAGAAACTTCTGGAGAACAGCGTTTACTCTATATTCGCTGTGGATCAGTTGCAATATCGGTGGTATGAGGTAATGTCTCCTCCATCAGCGGACATCCGTGCTTTTTACCTGAATGATTTCAGCATGTTGACGAATCACCTTTTGATGCGTTCTTCGCTTTGTTGAAATTGCAAAACAGGCGTCTGGCATGTACGTTATCGAATCAAATCTCACATCAGATATCAACTCAAGTTCAAATAATTTGTTTGATTTATTTATTATTCTATGTAAAATGGTCGCGTTCAAGCCGGATTTACTTTCTTTGATCGTTTCCGGCAATCCACCGATTCTTCTGTTTAACCCAGAATAATCCTTTGAGAATTATTCCCTTAAAACTACAGACGCAGAAACGTCGCAAATGTTTTCTCTCTCATCTCTGGACAGGATCTGATGAGCTTGATTCCAGGCAGTTATGTGGGCCGGCTGTTTCCCAAAGCATCTAATCTTAAAGATTTAGTGGTGCATGCCTACAAGGTAAACACGAATTTCTCTTTAACATCTGCATCCACACAAGGACAGTTCGGTTGGAAGGTCAGAAATTCGCCCTGAACGTTTCCTAACGCTCACATTTGTTTACCGTCTCGCAGTTAGACTCACAATCTGCTCAGGCATGCGTCTAAAATGAGGAGTAATCTGGCTGTGCGTACAACAATGCATTGTCCTCCCCAAAATCCGCTGATCCGGGCAAACAGAAGCCTGCTTTATAAACAGCCAGCTCCATTCGCTAATCGGCACAAAGCCGCTATTTTTAGACAAGGAACCTGCTTGTAGGTTGAGACAATGGAGTCTTTCTCAAGCTCTGTTCTCATCTGTGTTCTCTTTCAGAAGCTGCTGTCGGATGTGGAGCTGCAGGTCGGGGTGGAGGACGGCCAAGCGCACAGGTTCCGGGTGAACGTAACGGCCTTTTGCCCCAACGGATCAACTGTTTTCGAGAACACTAAATGTTCCAGCGTGCAGCCCAAACAAACAGTACGAAAACTTTTCAACTCAGATACATCTGTTTTCAGTAGAGGGAATAAAGATGTTGAGGTTGATATCGAGCTGAACGACAAGGCTTTTCTTAAAGGAGCAGTTCGCTCAAAAATGAACATTCTGTCATCGTTTACTCACCTTCGAGTTGTTCCAAATCTGTTGATATTTATTTGTTCTTATGAACATGGAGAAAGATATTTGGAAAAATGATCATAGCCAAACAGTTCTTGGATGCCTATGACTACCAGAGTAGGAAAAATTACTTTATCGTTTTCTTGTTCTGTTGAACACAAAGGAAGATATTTTGAAGAATGTAGGACGGCAAACATTTCTGGGGCACCAGTGTCATTTTTATGACTATAGTAGTCAATAAGTTCCAAGAACTGTTTGGTTACAAGCACACTTTCAAATATCTCCCTCTATGTTCATCAGTACAAAGCAATGTATACAGGTTTGGAACGAATCGAGGTGGAGTCATTGATCACAGAATTTGCATTTTTGGGGGAACTATCCCTTTGAAATAACAGTTCACTCAAAATACAATTTCACAAATCATTTCTGTAGATGTTTGGTCTATGCATATGATGCCATTCTGTCTGTTTGGTGTCATTATGTGCATACGTATCCATTCTCTGGATATGATATCAGTATATGCATATCAGTGTGTCTGTATGTGTGTGCACTCGTGTGTGTGTATGAAGTCATTCAGTGAGTATGATGTCATTCAATGCGTATGATGTCATATGTGCATATTTAGCCATTCCCTGCATATGATATCAGTCTGTCTGTATGATTTTCTCCTTTGTACGATGTCATTCAGTGCATATGATGTCATATGTGCATATGAAGAGCTCTTTTCCAAAACGCTATAAATCCATTTTAATAGTTTTCATGAAAATGACATTTTCTTACCTAGACCCATACTTTTTGTTAATATTCCATTCACCTATTAAAATGGTCTGTTGGCTCAGCCTCAGTTAAACAATGATTGTTAAATGAAACGACAATATTGTCGATTATAAATTCATAATATATTTATAAATTATTTAAAAAAAAATCAAAACGCTACAAATCTATCCTTTTTTCCAAAAATGTTGGTTTATTTCTTTTTAAAAACTAACAAACAAGAGAACATGAAACATATGACATCAGGGACTCAGACTATAAATTAATATAAATCAAATAAAGGCAAATGCATGAAATAAATAGCAGCCAAATAAAATAAATAGTAACAAACTAAATAGTAAAATAAAATAAATATTTTAAATTTCATGTTTCAATATTTTCCACCACATACAATAAATAATTTAGAAATAACACATACAAATACCACTAACGAGAGAATTCTGATTGGTCGAGAGGACAATTCGCAATTAGGTTAAAACAGGTTCGGGACTTATAGCGTTTTGGAAAGAAAGTGCATCTTGCAGAACATTTTAAACAAGAAAATATAGCGATCGTGTGTGTATGATGTCATTCAGTGCGTATGATGTCATTCAATGTGTATGATGTCATATGTGCATATGTAGCCATTCCTTGCGTATGATATCAGTATGTGCATATCAGTCCGTCTGTATGATGTCATCGTGTGTGTATGATGTCATTCAGTGCGTATGATGTCATTCAATGTGTATGATGTCATATGTGCATATGTAGCCATTCCCTGCGTATGATATTACTATGTGCATATCAGTCCGTCTGTATGATGTCATTCAATGCGTATGATGTCATTCAATGTGTATGATGTCATTCAGTGCGTTTGATGTCATTCAATGCGTATGATGTCATATGTGCATATGTAGCCATTCCCTGCGTATGATATCAGTATGTGCATAGCAGTCCGTCTGTTTGATATCATTCTTTGTGTGTATACAGTATGTATGTGTGTGTCTATTTCATATTGGCAGTGTCCACATGGGACTATTGAAATCCTGTGGAGGCTGTGATTCTGCTTCTAAATGAAAAGTCTGTGTGTTTTAAACAATCGCGTGACATGTGTAAACATTGTTCACATAACAGAGTGGACACAGATTGTGTGTGTTGGATGTTCCGGGTCATTGCGAGGACGTTTGTGGAGTTCCTGTAATCATTGTTTATGTACATGTATTAACTTTCAAGTAACACTTTGAAGTTGCTAAAGTTTCAGTTTCTGTGTTTCTATTACTGAAGTTTGTGTAACATGTTGATCTCGTCCGCAGGTCTTCTTCAACGTCACGGTTGGAATGATCTCCTGCCCAGCTTCAGCAGGGGGTGGCGATCAGGAGGTGGTGATTTACGTCAAGCCGGTGGGATTGAACGAGTCTGTAACCGTTCGAGTCCGACAGGTCTGTGGGTGTGGCTGCTCAGAAGCGGGTCGTTGTCATGACGACTCAAATTCTACAGCATGCTCTGCGGAGATGGGGAAAGGGGCGGATGTCTGTAGAGAGGACGGGTCGAGACCTGTGTGCAGCGGGAGAGGAACCTGTCGATGTGGGACGTGTGTATGTGATTCCAGCAGACTGGGAAACATTTACGGGAAGTTTTGCGAGATGGACGATTTCTCCTGCCCGTATGAAAGAGGTCTGGTGTGTGGAGGTGTGTGGACAATCATCATGTTAAGAAACGTTACAGTAATGGTATTAATCAAAATTATGTTTTTGAAAAATTAGTTTTTAATATTGGTGTTACCATATTTTTGATAATTTAGTAAGTATTTCACACCATAATTCATTTTATATTTTTTCTATTGATTTTAAACCAGTTCATTGAAAACAAGAGATCATTTATTGATAAGATTTGGTGTCTGAGCACAGTTTGAGAAACTCTTGAGAAAGTGTTGAATAATGTTGCTAAAGCTTCAAATGTGGGTATTTTCCAAAACGTTCAACTTGATTTATTGTGTGTTGTTGTGTGTGTCAGGACGCGGGCGGTGCGTTTCAGGTGAATGCGTGTGTCAGCCCGGCTTCAGGGGCGAGACCTGCGACTGTCCCGTCTCCACGGAAACCTGCATGGCAGATGACGGGTCGATATGTGGCGGTCTGGGAAAGTGTGTTTGTGGCAGATGTGTGTGTGACGACCCCCAGCGCTCCGGGACATTCTGTGAGAAGTGTCACACCTGCTACAGCTCCTGTCTGTCTCACTGGTAATCTCTCTTTTATTTAAACATGCCGCTGATGTCATTGATGGGTTCCATCACAATGTGCTCACAATTACAGTGACGTTTGTTTATCTATGTAAAGATATTTTTATTTCAGTAAGAAGATGCTTCATACTAGACTAGTAAATTATATTTAATTCATATAGTTTCACTTCTACAAATTATGCAGAACATACAGAAGGAACTCAGTATGCTCTCTCTCAAGATTCAAGATTCAAAGGAGCTTTATTGGCATGATAAAAAAAATGTACATTGCCAAAGCACAAGATTAAATATAAACATACACAAATACAGATTAAGATAAAAATAAAATAGAATATAAATAAAGTCTTTAAGTAAATATATATATATATACATCTCTATATAAACAGAAAAAGAGTTTATCTCTCCCTCTCTCTCTGTGTCTCTCTCTCTCTCTCTGTGTCTCTCTGTGTCTCTCTCTCTCTCTGTGTCTCTCTCTCTCTCTCTCTGTGTATCTCTCTATCTCTGTCTCTATTTCTCTCTCTCTCTCTCTTTCTTTCTCTCTCTCTCTCTGTGTCTCTCTCTTTCTCTCTCTCTCTCTCTCTCTCTCTCCCTGTCAATTTTTATTAAATTCTCCATGTGAGTTTGCTTTATTGGCATGACAAAATGTAAATTCGTTTTCCCAAAGCATTTGCAGATGGGCTGTGTGAAAATAGTGCAAGTACATTTATGTCAACGAACGAAAAGAAAGATAATTATAGTAATAAGTAAACTAAAATAAAGTGTGATGTATGTTGTGCAACTTAAAGTGGTTTATATATATATATATAAAGACAGAAATAGAGTATAGTTTACACAAAGATTTTTTTTTTTAGCAGAATAAAGGGATATAATAATATAATGTTATCTATCTCTCTCTCTCGCTCCACCAGGGGTTGCGTGGGCTGTCATCTGTCAAACGGACTCAGACCTCACTCCTTCCATCTTTGTAATCACAGCTGCATCTCATTGGTGGACTATGTTGATGACATCACAGGTAGGTGAGACCTCACATCCGAATGAACACGGACCAATCCGCTGTGAGCTTGATGCTGACAATAAGTTTGTCTTTGTTTGAATGATCTGTGATGTCACTCAGAGCTGGTGAGAGGGAAGTACTGCCTGTATCTCACCCCTGAGAAATGTCATTATCGCTTCCTCATGGACGTGACGACAGACGGACCACAGCTGCACATTAGCCGACATCCCGGTGAGGAAAAACGTGATGTTTTATAAGCATGATGCCAGTTTGTAAGACATTAAGGTTTTGTTGTTTGAATTGTACATCAGTTGAACAATAAACATTGTCACAGATGTTGAGAGAAATGAAAATGTACACACATCATGAGGAAGCACAGTTTGACACGTTAATGAGATCTCTTCTGAAACTCCTTCATTGCAGTTGACTCTCACTTTTCCTTTAAAGTTATTTAATTCGTTCTCACCGATGTCCGTGATCTTTCCTCCGAGTTGTTTTCCTCCCTCGATGTTGCTCGTTCTCTCGCCCAAATGTCACAGCGGACTCACCCCCTCTCTGTTTCTCCAAAACAGCACGAAGCATTCTGTGTGTGACCCGCATTCTTTATCCTTGGCCTGATCTCCTGCTTCCAGGTCTCCATGGAAACCCCTTAACATGGTACTTTATGGTCTTTGTGTTTGCGCTGGACTGGATCAGAGCCAAGTTGACTGGATTTCCCAACACACAGGGAACACATCTATACTGTATTTGGCTGTGTGTTGGTCGGCACATCGGGGAACGTTCCAGCTGCTTTGGCGATCAGAGCCAGGCCGGAGGGAGACCACGCAAACATCTGCCTCCTGTTTAGCTTTCCAAGGATTTCTTTGGATAGTTTTTGTTTTAAACAAACTCTTTGTGAATTTAACCATCGCGTTTATGAAACACCGCAGAGCTCATCACCAACAAAATGTATTTAAAGAGACACTGTCGTCTGTCGTTATTTACTCCCCCTTAAGTTGTTTCAAACATGTTTACATTTCTTTCTTCTGATGAACACAAACAAAGATAGCAACTGACATTTCTGGGACATCACGGACTACCATAGTAGGAAAACATATTAAATATAATCTTTCTGTTCTCTTGAACACAAAATTAGATATTTTGAAGAATTTAGGAAAACTGGCAGTTCTGGGACACCTTTGACTACCGTTTTATTTTTTTCGACTAGGAAGTCAATCGTGCCCCAGAAATGTCACATTTTTCCAGATCTCTCTCCTTGTGTCAAACAGAACAAAGTCATATATACCGGTTTAAAACAACTGGGGAGGGTGAGTAATTCATGATAATATTTTTGGGTGGAGGTTCTTTCTTCCAGACAAAAGTAGGAAAAATGGAGACTAAAGTGAGACTTGATGTCTCAGATTTGTGTAAAGTCTCAAATGAGATCTCTTTAAAGTCTCAATTGTTTCTTTGAGCAATGCGATGAAATAAAGGGCAAATGTTTTAAGTCAACTGCTCTGAAAAGAAAATACAAAATGAAGATCTCTTTAACGTCTCGTTTGTTTCTCATAGACAGCATTCAGATAAACTGAAGAGCAAACTCAGATTTGTCGAGTCACCTGCTCTGAAAATACAGTTGAGATCCATTAAATGTCTCATTCTTTACTCATAGACAGCAGTCGGAATCATATCCAGACAAAAACTAAGATGTTTGACGTATTGTAGTCTCAAAGCAGATGGAGAAAATGTGTTTCCGCTAAAGTTGCCGATGAGACATCAAAAATGTCTTAATGACGCAAAATGCAGAGATCTCAGTATGAACTCCGAGATTTTCCATTTGTGTTGAGCATAACCAAATAATCTGAGCCAGCTCTATAATCAATAAATGTCTCACTCGTGTGTTTTTATTTCCACTCATTTTTGGAAAAACATCCGAGACAGACTGATATCTTAATGAAACATCACTGAGAAATCCAAGTTATCTGAGTTATGAATGAAAATCTAAGCAAAAATAAATTCCTGTTGACAGAAGTGACCTATTTTGTATTTCTGTGTGTCAGTGTGTGTTTGGGGTCAGAGGTCAGTCAAGACGTTCCTCAGCACTTTCCTCCTGACGTTGATGTTGGGTATCGGTCTGCTGGCTGTGGTCAGTCATTTACTGAGAACAAGAAACTGTGCATGGCAGAAAAAGCCCAACCAGCTGTCTGATTGTAAGGTACAGTGTGATATCTTTCTGTCTGGATCTCGCAAAATCTCTTTCATCTTAAGTGTTGTTTTCATGTGCTCAGTTACTATTTCACCCTGACGTTGAATACTATTTTATTTGCTTATTTATTTATGCAAATTAATAAACATTTTGTCAATATGCCAGAGCTAACCAAAAGGCAATTTTTCCTCTGCAGTCCTAGATATTATAAAATAAAACTCTATTCAAACTGTTGTGGCTGTACAGAAAGTATTTAAGATCCTAAAGTACAGAAGAGTGACTGTGACCAAAACATTTCGTTTCAGATTATTTCTAATCATGTTTATGTCTCCATACAGGATTCTGCATATGGTCCTACGACCAATGAGAAGACGATAACGTACAGGAGGGACCACCTCCCGAACCAGCCAGTAGAAATCCACTCACACATATCCAAGACGGCGCTGCCTAATGCGTGGCAATGACAGGGTCAAAGGTCACGCCGGAGACCAATCGCAATCCATCTCTCTATTTACAAAGCACTTAGACGAAGCAATAACTTTTCTCTACGGATGTAATTTATTATGAAAAATGGCATTAAATATTTCATCATTCTCTAATGGCACACAGGGTGAGAAGGCGAAGTGAAAGTTAAGCGGTACAAAAATCCACAAATGAAACTTTTAGACGCCTTGACTTGAATATATCGGCCAGTGACCTGTGGGTTTCTCGTTGCATTTGATATTTTATATTATCTTTTCAGAGGTACACTGTGTTAGATTTTGTGAATAATTGTGAGAATGTTTTTATTTAATTGTATTCGCTACACTACAGAATCTGGATAAGTATGAAGCCCTACTATACTACGGCAGTATGTCTGCGGCAAATGTTCTGTTTTTGCTTCTAGATTAGACCAAATGTGACCACTGTCTCCCACAATGTAGTGCGATCGACATCCAGTTAGTTTACCTCTTTTTCCCACGTTTTTCACCACCAGAGCCTGTGCAGTAGTTTTCATTTAGGGAATTTTACTCTGACTGACGACAGCGATAGAAATGTTGACTGTCTTAAGACGCCGGATACATCAGTGTGTCTGAAGCGGTCGAATGTGGCGTCTACCTATACTTGTCAAAATGAGGTCGTGTGACAACACTAATACAAATGTAATAAGCATCTCTAATCTACCGTTTGACACGTTTATTGTTGCATACAGCACACAGTTTTAGTTTTGTAAAGCCGGTATAAACTGCACAGGATGCTTACACTCCATTCTGAATTTAACAGGAGGGAAAAATCCCTGACCTGGTGTCTGGTGTAAGTCTTCCATCTAGTGTTCAACACATATATAACATTCCTCTTGATTCTGAAAATGCCCTTCAGGTTCCTTGAATATTTAAGCAAAATACAGAATAATTCTTCACTAACAGGTCGGGTTGTTCTGCATGTCTACATGATTCCCTGGATAAACTGGAAATTTAGGGAGGTTTCTTCTCCCGGAACTAGTTCACTGTATATTTAGGTTTGTGTAATGATTGTCAATGATTTGTTCTGCTGGTCAGTATTTATGTCTGTTGTCATGTACTACTGAGGCTCATTATTGGGTACGTAGTCTGTGGTCATTACTGCAGCATTCCTCTGGCTCTAATACATTCAGTTTGAATACAATGTTTACATCAGATAACACTAAACAAATATTTATTATTAGGTTTTTTGAGTTTTTTTGGTCTTTTTTTGTTATAATATGAATAAATGCTTTTTTTTTTGACTATAGTGAACATGCTTGCATTAGCCAGTACCATTTGGGCCTGTGTGTTTTGTGAAAGGCACATTTGTCACTGGTTTGTAGTTTGTTTTCTTGAATGTTTTTGGGCAAGCCAAACACAATCTTAATGTCTACATGCCAGCCACTCTCTGAAACGCGCTGGGGTTTGATTTCAGTCAAAAAGATCACAGTTTTAATAGTTTCAATAAAAAACACCATTGTGATTTTGTTTCTGTGGAATTTTTCAAATAAGATGTCGTAAGTCTCATGAATAACATGTAGCTTGTGAGTTTATTATTAATATATATTGCAACTTAATAGCTATTTGAAACTAGCCTTTTTTTATTGTATTATCTCAAATTAAATATATGGTAAAACTTACACAGGTTATTATTATCGAATGTACTGGAGACAAGCGTCTGCCAAATTTATAAATGTAAATGTTTTCTTAATTAATATCAGTCATCAGTAGGAAGTTCGTGATGTTTTCATTTAATTTTGTAATTTTTTTGTATACTTTTATGTCTGTTGCAGCCTAGCAGGTCAAAGAGAGGCGACTGTTTTTGAGCTGCACTTTCTTTAATGACCGCTAAAAGGCGCCAGATACTCGCAGTGAGTTTTTATGCGGTTCACACTTCGTATCTCGTATTTTTATAGCCTAAATATAATAATTGTATATAATACTTCATTAAATATTTAATTAGGTATATTGTAAAGTAAAATATCTTCTAATTTAATATTGTTTTACATGCAGTTGATCTTGACGTGATTAATCAGTTTCAAAGAAATAAAGCAATTATGTAAATAAACAGATAATTTTCATTTTGTTTGTTTTAAGTTGATAGAGTTATTTATACGTGTATTCGTATATGTGGTATGCCAAATATTTCTTGTTTTGTCTTGAAATTACCACATGTTTATGAAGTATTTTTATATTATTGTAAGCATTAGCTTTCAATTCAGACCGTGTAACATAAATTCTAAACTTTACATGTTTGTTTCTTAGCATATACTCTCGTATATTAACAGAGAATTAATTTCAAGCAATATAATGATTTATAACAAAAATTACACAAATAGTAACTCTTCAAACAAATTTGACAAACATTTGTGTGTTCGTGCATGGTTAAAAAAAACTGAAAATACAACCCAGAGATCAAATGCCCCAAAAACAGTCCAAAAAGCCAGGCCAAATCTGACTTTATTGCGAGTTGGTATATCTTTAAAGTAAACAGTCAGGAAATATAAATGCACATGCTCATTTAAATAATAACAATAAAACAAAAGATAAACAGACTGATCGGGTTGATTCGATCCTAAAAATTATAAATATAGATTGAAAGTGCGACTCTGATAGACTTCAAAGCACAAATCAAACTCGATGATAAATAGAGTTTCAAGACAATTCTATATACATTATTCACTTTGCATCGAGGTTTCAGTTCAGTGTTAACTGCACAAAGAAATTAAAATAATTTACAAACGTTGTTCTGACACTTGTGTCTAAATGATGATTTCAAGTTTTCTTAAAATCTCTCCTAAGACTCACTGGGTTGGATGTTGTTTTGTCCCATTTCAACATTAAGAATCACAAAAACTATGCAGTTGTGCAGTTGTTGAGAAATAAACCCTTGATTTTGTAATTCGTTCGTAAAGTGCCTCAATAGACGTGACGGAATGCAGAATGTGTTTACAAGAGCGCATACGGAAAAAAGCTGAGCTCAAGTTTATTACCTATTCAGTTTTAAAGTTCAAATATTTATAATCTCTTATAACACCTGAGAGGGACTTTCTGCCAATGCATGATTGATAAAACTGACTCGTACATCTATTTGACGTCTATTTTGACAAAACCACTTGCGTGATATTAACTAGAGAAACCAAAATTATTTGGTGCGTCCACGAGATGCATGTTCGTTATTTTCATGCGTTTTGCTCAGTGACTGACTCCGCTCTGGACGGGTTCTGTGGTTTGGATCATTTCAGGGGACTGACAGGATGGGCTGCCCGGCACACTGTGTTCGCTGTCGGTATCACTGCCCTTTTTGATCCCGTTAGACCCGGGCTCGCCAGCGGTGTGCGTTTTCGCGTGCTTACTGAGGTGGTCGCTGCGCATGAAGCGCTTGTTGCACACCGGACAGGCGAATCTCTTTTCCCCGGTGTGTGTGCGTAAATGCCGTTGGAGCTCATCGGAGCGGGTGAAGCGCTTGCCACAAAACAGCCAGTTGCAGACGAACGGCCTCTCCCCGGTGTGCCAACGCAAATGCGCTTTGAGGTGAGAGGTCTTGCCGTATACCTTTCCGCAGCCGGGAATGTGGCAACTGTGGAGCCCCTTTCTGCGCAGGTTGGCCCCAGCGGGCCCCAACCTATCCGCCTCCTGACAGTTTGGACAGTCACAGGTTGCTCTGCCCGAGTACCGCCTGTTGGATGAGCGGGGGGATCCAACCAGGGGTACAGGGGACCCGGCTAAAACTGCACCATTGGAACCAGCTATTGAACACGGGCTGGTTTCCGGGTAGGTGGCTGATAACACCGGTTTGTATCCGTCCATCAGATGCTGTCCGCCCGCGAGAAGATGTGGAGACGGACTGGCACTGAACGCGGAGTGAGTGAGGGGGGAATAGTCTGAGTTGTACCCACCCAGGGGCGAATGCAGAGAAGTCTGGAGCGCGGCCCCGTTTGCGCTTTGAACGTCAATCCAGCCGGTTCCCACATCCCACCAGGATGACCCGCCGCCCGTGCCCACGTCCCCTGCAGAGATGCCAGCATGCGCGGATTTGAACCACGTCTCGTAAGGGTGCGCAACGCTCATTCTCGGGTAAATCCCTTGGAGAGTCTCAACCTTAGAGATGAAGACAGACTGCGCACTCGGGTCCTGAGAACTGTTGGCGACTGACGTCTGAAACACGGGGTAGTCGTTTCCAAACGGACTGGCGGAGGTATTAGTGCCCGTCACAGAGAAGGAGCTGTTGGCACCGAACGAATCGTTCCGTTGCGCGCCGAACGGAGATAGAGAACAGCTGCCTGGCGCTGAACGTTTCCACGGGTGAAAACCTGCTTTCCCAAACGAGCCACTGTCCGGGGAAGGACTCGAGCTTCCGATTTTGTTACAGGTTGCTGCCAACATAGCCAATGGAGTGGATCCAACCCTTGGTTCCTCCTGAAGTCATAAACCACAGAGAGAGGTTATAGAACAAATACGCACGGAGACGCGGAACTGTAGCAAAATAGTTTATTTAACGCAGATTCAAATATATGCTAAACTATGCTGTACGGCTGGATATTTACTGTGTCTCTATTTTAAAGTTACAGATTTACAACCAAAAAAATGTTCTACAAACTTGTTGTTACTTGAAAAAGTTTTTCAAAGAATATTTTATTGCGCAATTTACACTTTAACAACAATAACTTTACGTTCTAATGGAACATAGGCAAACATACATTATTTCTTCAAATTAATGTTAAAGTTATTCAAACAAAATCTTTCTTTTTAAGATAACAGGCTACTACAAAAAGGGATCCACCAGCAGGCCAGCAGCAATGCAGTTCTTGTAACCCAATGTAAACATATCGTCCGTGAAGTTTAAATGTTTGATTATTCTCATTCGATTGAAAAATCCCCAGTACACACACATTTAATATTTACCCACGACAAGAGAGGTTTACTCACCCCAAGAAGTGAAGTTGCCATTCCACGAGTGTCGCGTGCACCTGTGGAAATGTCTTTTAACTAGTCTCTCGGATGTTTTGGAGAAGCACAAATGTGTTCGGCTTTGTCTTTGAAGAGTCACAGGATCCAATGTGACCAATCAGATCAGCTGAAACTGTCGGGAGTGCTGCGCTCGGTGATGTCATCTGCGGAGCTCTTTGGTGACGTGTTGCGCTTGTAATTCTTAACGGGTGGGAGGGGAGGGTGGGCGAAGCTTTTGTGGACCTCATTTAATTGTTGGGGATACCCATGTAAGGATAATTAATATCTTATGCGTATTAACTGAAGCTTCGTTTTCCTTAATATTTTATTCTTAATTGCGCAAAGCAATGTGTTAGATTTAGGCTACTAATACATAATATCATACATAATAATGTAAAAGCTTCATTATTTTGTTAAGGTATGCTCTTTATTCCTCCAGAAATCTATTCAGATCTGTGTGGGATCACAGGTGCCCGGTGGGTCGGTGGAGGGCGTGGTGGGTAAAACGTAGGGGTGGAAGTGGGTGTTGCACGTGGTGGGGCAGCAGCTTTCCGAGAAAGTGGAAATGAAGTTCATCACCGATCTCTCTCTTTTATCTCTTTCACAGAAGAGATTCATGTTTGAGTAATTCACCGGTGGTAGTGTAAAGGATTTGCTGTGAGCTGTATACGCGCAATTTTAGATGGAAATCTATGATGTCTGTGTTTTTCTTGTTTAAGAATTTCTAATATTAATCTGAACAATGAAGGGAATAAACTATATTTTATATTGTCCAAAATATTCAAACAAATATACAGTGGAGTTCGAAAACTGATTAGACTTGTTAAACTGTTTAGGCCTATATAATGCCTAATACTGTATGTTTCTATTTAAATGTGATAGCCTAGACATGTTTTTATCACATACTACGTCATTAACAAAACCATTTTAAATGAAATTGTTTTAAAATTTTCAGAATGTAAAAGCCTGCATGCTACTTCAACATTCGCGCGCCGGCATGGACTCCAGGTTTGTGTCCTTGATGCATGAATCTTTCTCAAATCATCATGTGCGTCTCAATACATTTGTGAGGAAATCTGACCTTTTGTTTAAAGAACTGCATTTGGTTCTGGCATTTCAGTCACAAATTTGTTTACATTTTATGACATCAAGAAAAAGATTATCAAATAAGCTACATTTTATTTACTTTTGTGAAAATTCTTTTTATGTTTTAATTTAATTTAAATATAAATTATATTTTTTTATTCACATACTTTTCGATTCCCCTGTTATTACAGTTTGGAAAAAAACATATATACAAAAGCTATTTATGTCTGTGCGTAATAGCATAGATGCGCACGAGCTCAAAGGGAGACCCATCAACATGCAGTGCACGTGTACATCACGCGTTTAATTTGACTTTCAAATTTAATAAAGAGGTTGAGTTTTAATCACGCGCAGTTTTTATTTGTTTGATATTAATCCTGACCGCGCTCGATCATTTTAACTGAGACTTTCACAGTTAACAGAGATAAAGAATCAGACAACATCAAAAACATCACAAAAGCCTTTGGTTTTATTACACCAAATCTCACGCTGTTCAAGCGTAGGATAAAATAAAAATTCTATACCAAAAATACAATCTACATTTTTTGGTGAATTATTCTGTTTAATTTCGAAGTCATAGTTATTTTTATAGCCTATAAAAAGAAACAACATTTTTGCTGCGTTTAAATTTCACATACACCGACCAAGATTCAGATGTTTTTTCGGAACTATAAAGAAGTTAAAGCAACAACGTCCAATTTTTGCGCTTGAATTCAAATGAAGGGGTTATTTAGTTTCATATGAAATTCTACCATGAAAGAAAATAATGAAATATCTCGTAACTCATCCGGCATCCAGGGATAAAGTTAAGCAGAATTCAAGGGTCGTGGTACAGTGTGGCCTGACTGTGTGTGTGTGAGCAGATGTCTTTCTCCACGCGCATTCTTTCCCACACGTATATCTCCAAAAGTCCCGCGTGGAACCTGTTCTCATAATAAGCGCATTATCACGGACCGCCGCGCACTGACAAAAACTGTGAGTGTGTGAGAGAGAGAGGCCTTTAATTGTTTGCTTGAGATGTTTAGATCTTAATAAACGACGCAATTTTGTTCAACTTCGTGCCAATTTAATTTACTTGAGATGTTTCTGTAAATATCTCGAGCCTTTTATTTCTTTCACCCTTTTGGTTTCACTCAGTCACGTTTGCGGTCTGTAAACCTGATTTCATTTCTCTGAACTGAAACATTCAGGAACTTTCTCACCTCAATCAGATTTTCTCTATTGCACAATACAACATGTCTGTCTGTCAATCAGGGTGTGTGACAAATAGGTTAGACAGCTGAGCGCGTGCGCGTGTGTCTGTTTTTGTGCCTGCGTGCAAGTGTGTATGACAAATTATAAACATGACAAAACCTCCCCAAAGGTGTTTTTATTTTGAAGTGTTTGTGCGTAAGTGTGTGTCGTGGGTTAAGCTATATTTGTGAGAGCCAAATGTCCTCATACCACAGTCAACAACTTTTGAACCCACTTGTAGGGGCATTTTACTGGTCCTCACTAAATAAAAGGCTCATAATTCGGTCAAATACTATTTTTACATCTAGTTTCGTGCACGTTTGTGTGATTTTCAGGTTTATGTAGGGTTTGGGGATAGAATATATCATAAGCCCGACATAAAATCACCATTAAACTATTCCCACTATTAAAATAATACAAACGTGTGCGCGCGCGCGTGTGGGTGTGTGTTGGAGCCTGATTGACAGTTTCCTCTCATAAGGACACGTCTTGTCCTGTTGTCTTTATGGAAGTTATTTGCTGTCTGTCATCATGAGAAAGGTATGTTTGTGTGAGATGACAGAAGTGAATCAACAACAATTTTATTCATGTGATTTTAACTGTCAGTGTTTTTCTAAATTTTCTAAACAGCAGAGCAACAAAACGTTTTATTTACGATTAAAGGGACAGTTCACCCAGAAAATGAAAATTCTGTTATCATTTACTCACCCTCAAGTTGTTACAAATCTGTATAAATTTCCTGGTTCTGTTGAACACAAAATTAGATACTTATATAAGAATTTATGGTTATCCTTTGACAACCTTTTTTTCTACTTTAGTCAATGATGTTTCAGAAACGTCTTTGTGTGTTCTTTGTGTTGCCACGAGGCATCCTGGAGATCATCATCACCGTCTCATTCTTGATCAAGTGTATTCTGAGTAATGTAATGGCTGGGGTGTAGAGGTCTAGACTCCCCTGAATTCATTTATGTATCAAAACAAATTGTGATCATAATCGTAACAATAACGTGAAATGGAAGTTTGATTTCTCATATCTTGATCTTTTATAGCTCGTCTTAAAGTCAATGGAGATCTCCATTTGCTCTTCACGTGGAACACAAAAGAAGATATTTTGAGAAACGTCTCAGTGGTTTTGTGTTCATACAATGGAAGTCAATGGAGTTCAGTCTTGTTTGGTTACCTAGGTTCTTCAAAATGTCTTCCATTGTCTCCCCCAGAAATAAAGTCAGGTTTGAAATGACACGAGAAACCGGTGTCTTTGGTAATGTTAACACAGGGTAAATGACAAGCCATCGTTCTGAACAGGATAGTCTTGGGTGAATCAAAAAGAGTCAGACACAGATCTCCAGGGAATCATTAAGACAGAGTGAATTATGGGTCAGCAGCAACCAGCACATCCTCCATCATAACACAATCATCTACTGTACCAGAAACATCATCAGACAGAAATAAAGTGTGTCATTTTCTGAATGTTGAGCTGCATCCAAGGTTAAATTAAACTGCTGTTGATCAGACTTTCTTTGTGTACGAAACAGTTTGAGAGACAGAAAACATGAAAACTGTCTTCCTCTGTCTCTCGTGATGTATGTGAATACCGATCAACACAAATGTGCCATTACATAATTCACCATGAGTGTAATTTAAACAGTCTTCGCATCTGCACTCTTACACATGTGTGGTGTGTGTGTTGGGAGGGAACAATCAATAAGAGTTCAGATTCATTGTGTAACAGGATAAACTTGTCAGACATATTATGCAATATGTAATAATCCAATTGTTGGTTGCTTCTGTGAAAAGGTTTTGCTATAAATCTGAATGTTTAATTGAATCATTAAACTGTGGAGGGGTTATGGTTCAAAATCACACAACACCTGCAGGTTCAGTCCAAAGTACACAAAATGTATAGCTTTTATTTTTTCCTGGCTGATTGAGAAAAATAAAGTTTATTCAAAACATCAAAATAAACCATTTTTTGATTGCTATTCTTACCACTGGTTCACTGCAAATATAATGGTTAAACTATTGCTATATAGTAAGACCAGAAAATGTGTGTTTACTTTCCCACATGAGAGATAACCCTAGTTGTATAACAAAAAATGGTTAGGTCAAATAATAAAAAATTACCATGGTTTTACTATATGCTGTACTGTGCTTAACATAGTTTAACTATTAATTTTGTAATAGCTAAAACTATGGATAGACAAATGGTAAACAATGTGCCAAAATAATTTTCCACAGGTTTGTTTTAATACAATCATGTTTAATTTTCTGTAACAGTTTTACCATAATTACCATAGTTAAAACACGGTTGACTAATTTTCGCTGAGGTACAGTACTAAAATAAATAAAAAGGTTGGAGATTGACATTGAAACTTTATTTTTTCATGCTTTATTTGTTTGTATTTGTGGGTGGACGGATTGATTGATTTATTCATAAGAGGACTGAAACATTTTATAGGCCTACATATACACATCAATCACAACCAAAAGTCGGCTTTCTAAGTCATTTAAAGTGATATGTTATCGTTTTCGATAAAAAAAAAACAGACAGCGCGCGAGCGCCATGATGAAAACGTCGCCGGAAGTTCTCCAGCGTTTATTTGGCGGCAGATGAACGCACGCGCTCTAACTCTCTAAATCTCTGTGTGTGGTGTTTAAAACGCTGAAACGGTTTAAAACAGTTTAAAAGTACATTTAAAGAAGCCCATGCTTGTGTTTTGACTTCTATTGAGGGGACTTCAGCTTTCAACGCTCCTGTAATTTACACTTTTCTACATCGACGGTTTCTCAGGTGAGATTGAAAAAGCCCTCAGACACATTAACAGCATATGTCGCCTAAACTTATTCTGTCTAGGAGTAAAAAGTACTTCCTAAGGGATGACTAGACGCTTAATTTACTATGCGCATGTGATAGGCAACTCGAGACGAAATGACGTCATCAAATGCCACTTCCTACCTTTTAAGTGTGGGTTTGCAGTTACACTCGCAATGTGTGATACCCAGAGAAAAATGTAATTTCTCAGTTGTTTCTCTTTCATAGTTTAGGAGATTTTATGGTGTCTCAGTTGTGCTTTATTTAGGCTAAGTTTCAACTTAGTCACAAGTGTTTCTGCTAAAAGTCTCAGATGTTAATCAAAAGAAATAAAAACTGAACGAAATGAGAGTATGGACGTGTAAAATGAATGTAGATTGTGGAGGTAAAATAATCTGGATTTGTGTAAATGTGATGAGAAATGTTTGAGTTCATATCGAGATCTTCAATAATATTGACTTTTGATTTCAGACTTGACAAATCTGAGCTCAGCTTGACACATTGTTGACATCTCTTCTCAAACTCCAATGACAGACACATTTCTGACTCTTTTCTCAAGAGAAATGTCTGAGATGCAGATGAGAAAGTTTGCGATTAATCTCATTTATGATTTTAAAGAGATCTCATCTGTGTTTTAACTTTGTATATGCGAAAGTGCCAAAAAACCTTGACTCCATTAGCAGACAACAGGTCTCACGCAGAGTTATTTACATCTCAATTCACTTTCAGATTCCTGACGGATGCCTTTGGTTTTCTCACACTTTTAATTAAAGCTCACTGAGACGATGAGTTGCATTGAATCTTATTGATTTGATACTCGGTGAGCGTTCTGCTTCATTTATTCTTGTTTGGATGGATGGATAGATCAATGCAGAGATGTATTAATAAGCTAATTGAAACAGTTTTTTCCTGTCAATTTCATCACCTCACCTGATTCCACTGACAGTGTTTTACAGTAACATCAATGATGGGCGGTCGGTCACCCCTGAGGGTCCTGCTGTCACGTTCCTACACATCCAGCCCACCGCAGCCAATAAACTCCAGACGAGGTGAGCAAGAAGAGGTCGGCGACAAATACTCAAACACGTCGAAATTAGTTGCAGCCTTTCGTGCTCCTTTATTCGTCCTCGGGGACGTGCGGCCTGGTTAGGACAGTGTGGACAGTACTGGACGATTGTCCCCGTGGGATATGTCTACCCATTAACACGACATCTCCTCTCCGCCTTTGCCCTAGTGACCTCTGGGTAATAAAACTATATTATCCGTCAGCAGAAGGGAGGAGGGGGGCAATTAAACCTTTTGGTCCCAACGGTGTGTTTAGAGACGAACCTCAAGAGTCTTTCATTAAAGACCTAAACCGAGGAGACGCTGTGCTGATGTGTGGTCAGACACATCTGTCCGTCGGCGGGTGTTTATCCTGCACAGCCGTGTTTATCAAAAGGAGTTAAATGACATAAGTGGGTTAATCTCTGAAAGCTCCGTGCTTTTCACATATGTTCTTTGTCGGCGGGGCGCGCGAGGGCCGCGGCTCACAAAAGCGAAAGGAAGCGCTGGTGAATCGAAGCGATTCTCACACTTAAGACGAGAATGTGCCATCTGAAACCCTGATATTAGCCGCTTTTGTGGTTTAATCCTCTCTAAGTGTGAGAGAAACGCACAGGCTTCTCAGGTGAACGTTTATGGCACAGGTGACCCTATTGTGTGACTCCCTTATTTCTCTCTTTTTGAGGGCTGAAAGTTTTGTTTTTCTTCTCTTTTTTACTCCAGTGTTTTCTTTGTGATCCTACATGGGTGTGTGTGTGGGTGAATCTGTGAGCATATCGTGACCAATGTTGGGTGTAACTAGTTACTTAGTAGTTAGTTCATGTAATTTAATTACTTTTCCTTTGAAAAAGTAAAGTTAGGGATTACTTTAATCTTTTTCTGTCATTTAGTTACAGTTACTTCTGATGTAATTAAACTTAATACTGTGTTATATTTGTATGTGCAATAGTGGAATTGACAACACAATTCAAAGTCGAACTTTAAAATCAGCGCTTTATTGTATAATTCTCACAAATTGAAATACTTTTTTCAGTTAATAATACTAGTTTTATATTATTTCTTCGAATGACTAAATGAATGAATTAAACGAGTTGTTGATGTAGCATATAGAAAGTAATAAGTAATTAAATACTTTTGGAGAGAGTCATTTATACTATTCACTATGTAATTAGTAACTAGTAATGAATTACTTTTTCAGATTAACTTGCCCAACACTGATCTTGAAATTTCTATCATGTTTTTTAAAAGTAATGATTTGTAAAACGCTGACGCTCTTTCTTTCTTCGGGTCACAAGTGTCACATTCCAACTGTTTATTACTCATTATTTGCATGTTGGAGAAGCAGATGTTCAGAAGGAACAGGCTTGCCTGCTTTTATTTTGGACATTTGTGGCGACGTGCTGGTTTGAAGTCTCTTCGGAGTGTTTTCTACATAGCACTCATACCTGAGAGAAGGAAAAAGTGAAAGAGCGGTTGAAGAATCTGTTTGTCTCTCACCTGTACCGGGAAAAAAGTTTCTTATAATTTATTTATCTTATCTTTTGAACCTGTTTTGAGCTTGTGCTTAAACACTTGACATCACTTTTGTAGACGAATATATATGGAAATGAATTAAAATAATGGAAGAGTTGTACTTTGAGGAAACTTTGTGCATTTTGAGACCATTTCAAAGACCATTTACATTTTTTGTGAATTTGCTCTTTATACGTGCGTGTTTGTGTAAAATGACATTTACATTTACATTTAGTCATTTGGCAGATGCTTTTATCCAAAGCGACTTACATTGCACTTATTACAGGGACAATCCCCCTGGAGCAACATGGAGTAAAGTGTCTTGCTCAAGGACACACTGGTGGTGGCTGCTGGGATCCAACCAGCAACCTTTTGATTTACCAGTTCAGTGCTTTAACCCACTAGACCACCATCTCCAAATGATTATTTTGGGTTCGTTCTGTGAACTACTTGCAATATTTCTCCCAAATTTCAAATAAAGGTGTTGTTTCTATTTGCATGTATTTGCTGAAAATGAAAACTGGAGAAACATGTGAAAATAACAGAAAAGATGCTCTGTTTTTTCAGACCTCAAATACTGCAATGAAATCAAGTCCATATATTCAGTGATAACCTGGATTTCATCACAGTGTCTTCTCATGCTGTCTGTCTTTTCACATTTCTGTTGGATGAGTTTTTCACTCCTGGTTTGATTTTGCTATAATTCAACAATTACTGGACTTGACATATTACATCTAGAAATGATTATAAATTATAATTTCGAATTATTTTTTTCAGCGGCTTTAGAAATTCGATTTAATGTTTAATTGGGTCCAGTCGTATTATTTTACAATCCTGATGACTTTACTGGTGGAAAATGTTCCGTTATGCTTTCTCAAAAATTTGATTTATTTCTGTAATCAAACTTTATTGTCTGTTTGGCTTCCACAAGCATCACTCTGTGACATTTACACGTGTCAATGATTCTATTATTGTGTTTATTTTGCAGAGAGAGAGAGAGCAGATGATGGAATAGAGATGAGAGGTAAAGTGATATCGATAGATTGTCTGTATTGTTGGCATGGATTGAAGAGGATTAGACAGTTTTGAAATGTAAATGCTGTCAGAGTTGCTGTAGCAGTGATTGTGTGTGTGTGTGAGAGAGAGAGAGATCAGACTAGATAAAGACTCTTTCCCGCTCGCCCATGCGTCTCATAAATAAAGAAGTGGACGGCAGCGCTTTTGTTAACATTTACTCTCTCTGTGCAACATTGGCGCCCTTGACTTCCACTTCAGGAAATTGATGTGCCATCAGCGTGCGGCCAGAAAGAGCTGACAGGTAATAGTTAACATGATAACTGCTCCGATTTCATCAACTGCCTGCTCCGTCTCTGTCTCTCCACCTTAAAGTGGGTGTTCTGTTTAAGGGGAAACCCTCAGAAGGATTATTCGCCAGCCAGGACCGCGGATGAAAACTGTTCTCGCTTCTCTGATGAAGGAGAAAAAGAGAGATATTAAGACATCACCCATCAGCAAAAGAAAGATGAAATGATGTCGTCCAATCTGGCGAAGCTCTCCCGGGGGAATTGTGTTCGCTAGGCTCCGCATATAATTTTTTTGGTAAAAGATTAAAACAAATCACTTCAAACCACCGCATTTAATAAAGATTTATGGCACTGTTAGAAAACTAAAAGTTTTTACTTTTTCAGGAAAAAAATCTGTTATACCGATTGGTGGTCGTGGGAGTGCCCGTCCCCAAGTGAGTGACAGGTGTTCCATCGCCATGGCAGCAGAATCTGGTGGTGCTGATGCTGAGCGGCGCGGTTGTCATGGCACCTGGAGGAACACTCAACTTTTCAAGCAGGAATGCTAAAATTGAAAGGTGTCTAAACTGTTATTATGTGCTATTTTCTGGTCCAACGTGTGCATCAAAGCGTGAAGAGAAAAAAAACACGGGGAGAAAAAAAGGCAGATAGGATGCGACAGCTCGCCCTTAAACCTTTAATGCATGCAGGCAAATTTTAACCATATTCTAACGGTTTATAAAGAGATTAAATCATAATCTAAATGATACATTATCTGCAAAAACAGAAAAGTAGTATGTTTACACTGTCATGAAGTAATGACTATTCCAATCCCCAGGAGGCCTTTTATTTTGTATTTTTAGAAAGTTTGTAGCGTCATGACTTGGGTTTTTGGACTACGTTTTATATTTTTGCGTCTGGATACCACAGTATTGAGTTTCATGCTTGTGTATTGAAGGTTGTAGAGTTGATGTTGAGCTTGAAGTAGATGGAGTGATGTACGACTGAAAGGCTCTTTGAATTCCTCAGACGGCGAAACGCTAGTCGTGACAGATTCCAAACAGCGATTATTGCATTAGAAACACTCTGATAGAGTCACACAAAACATGTCATTTAAAATACATGCAGGAAAATGTCAAGAGGGTAAAAGAGATGATGTGAGCGATGTGCGTGTGTGCGTTTCAGGAAAACAGCTGTGGGAACCTTGTAACGTGTTAAGTATTTCAGCGCTTTCAGATGGTGAAATTGGGCGTATAATCTCTCTGGCACACTTTTTTTTATGTAGCTGCGTGCGGATTGAGCCCATTACAAAACATCTGCTCCGTCTTCATTAACACTCGCTCTCTTCCAACCGGATGAGCAGATAAACCCTGCCACAGGTTTATTCAGGACAGACAAATTGGCACTTTTAGAATTGTGTTCTTTTCCTCTCATGTTCAGTTGTGTGTGATTAATAAAACTAAAGCAATGGTGAAGTAGGTTTATATAAGTCACTTATGCTTCATAAAAATTTCCTGAAATGCTTTTGTTTTATGGAAATAGGAAAAACGTGAACGAGAAGTCGAGTGAAGAGCACCAGCGAGCAGAAGTAACTCCTGATCACGGTCATTTTCCTTTTTCTTTGAGTGACGTCAAAACTACAAACCCCGGGAAATGTCACAGCAATTCAGTCCAAAGGTATTCTGGGTAATTTCAGCGACCGTTCCATGTCCATATCCATACATACATCCATTTGCACGGATCCAGGGGCCTCTCGTTCCCGTCGTACCGGCTGTTGACTTTTTCACTTTGACATTTCAGGTCCAGAGTATGTCTGGAGTGGGCTGTTGTTTTTCCACTCTGTCATTTGGTCGGCACTGGAGTCGACTCGGTGTGAGTCTGAAAGCAGACAAATTGCACAAAAATTGCGTTAGATTGCCAACATGTTGAAAAGGTAAATTGCTTGCAAATCTATTAAGAGCGCTGACCAGGCACCCGGTGCGATGGAAGTTCTCTGAATGCTCTAATTGTCCACCGGCTCTCCGCTGTGTGCTGATAATGAGAGCGACAGAACACTTACTGGACCTGTAATGCTTTTGTCCGCTATCTTTAGTCTGGATGGTATTTCTGTGTTGAATGGATATACTGTATGTTGAATGTTATTTTTATTGTAACTATTTATCTAATCTAATGGCCAGATCTCCTTCCAATATGTCTAAAACATTGACACTCACAGGAAAACATATTTTAGTTTATACTTTAGTATTTACTCGGTTAAACTGTAGTAGTAATAACTACAGTTTTTAATGTATACTCCAGTGGTCTGTATTAGTATACTTGAATATTTACTAGCGTAAAAATAAAATTTTATTTTTATAAGTTTATTTCTGGGGCCCCAGTTGTGTCCCAGCTGTTTTTGAAAAAAAAAATTTTTTTACAGTTTATTTTTGAAATACGGTCAAAAACTATAAAATTACAGAACTAGACAACACATTTACTAGAAAAATGGGGAAAACTATTAAATATATATCTTTGTGCCCTTAAATTTTTATATTTTTCCAGTTCACAGAAAATTTTAGGTTTTTTACAGTGTACTTCTGATGTCATTAAACTAAATACTGTGTGTAATATGTGTGTGCAATAGTGGAATTGAAAGCAAAATTCTAATTCACAGTATAATTCTCACATGTGTAATACTTTGGTTAGTTAATGAGGGTACTTTATGTAGTTTATATTATTTATTTGAATAAATTAAAAGAGCTGTTTCATGTCTATCCTTGAACTAATGAACTAATCAAGGTTGATGTAGGATAAAGAAACTGATTTGTAATAAGTAATAAAATACCTTTTGGAGAGAGATATTTGTGCAGTAATTTAATAACACTATTCAATATGTCATGAGTAACGAAAGTAATGAATTACTTTCTCAGAGTAAGTTGCCCAACGCTGCGGTTTACTATAGTTAACTCTGAATTACACAACAGATTTTTATGTTGATTGAAAGAATTTTCACTTTAAAAGCATAATAATCTGTTTATTACAGTACTTTAGTTTTGGTCCCAAAAATAATGGATATTTAATCCTACTTCAACAGTCACGTGATATTAATGTTGATATTGATTGACTATTAGAAACTAACTTCAGAGAGGTCCAAACATTTGCTTGATTTCATTTGCATCTCAGATATTTCTCCTGAAAAGATTCAGAATTGTTACAAGCGCGTGTCATTGGAGTTTGAGAAGAGATGTCAACAGTGTGTCAAACTGGGCTCAGATTTGTCGAGTCAAGTTAAAGTCAATATTATTGAAGATCTCAGTATGAACATTTCTCATCAATTTACTCGAATCCAGATTATTTCCCCTCAACAATTCACATTCATTTCACACCTCCGGACTCTTAATATGTTTCAACAATTACAATTTCATTTTGATTCTCTTTATTTCTCAAAGGAATCAGAACATTCTCCTCTAGTGAGTGAGAGTAAATGATGGCAGGGTTTTAATTTTTGGGGGTGAACTGTTCCTTTAACAAAGGATGGCACGAGGTTTGTCAGCAACACTAGAGTTTGTGTGTTGAGCTAAATTGATGGTTTAAGGCCACAGCGAGTAATCAAAGCTCAGAACGGGTCATTTTTATCCGTGTGTCATCGTGTGATTTCATCACAGTTAACCACAGACACACAACTGTGTGCATCTGTGATGTTCTCACCGTTTAATCTCGTTTATCTTTGCCACGCTGCAGTTTGTTGCTGGAATCTGAGGTCGTCCTGCATCATCAGTGAGACGCGCGTCTCTCTGTCCCGCGGGTCCCGGCGCGATCGACCCCAGACTGATGAGATTACCTGCACGGGCCAAAAGGTCACGACACAAATCCTGTGATGTGTAGTGAGTTTAGTATCATTTCTCCACACGCCAAACACGTGTCACTGTGGTTATGGATGAAACTGTTTCGTGTTGTCAGACAGAAGTCAGAAAGTCTGGTCCACGTGCCGTGATGATTGTATATGACGGACAGACTGGTTTTGGTCAGTTTGGTTTCGGACAGGATAAAAGACCCCAGGGGGAGCGCCTGAGGGGCCGCTGAATGACTGAATCCAATGAAAGACATTGGCTAAATTTCCTGATGTTCAGAGTTTACTGGCAGATCTCTGGCACTCTCACTGGGAGGGCGTGTCGGCAGGTGGCTGTCATGTCTCTAATTGGCCTCTGTGGTGTGAAATTGTGTTCATTATGTGCTAGAGGACGGCACAAGAACCCCTGCGAGCACACAGAGATGGAGAGAGCGAGCATTCATGAGAAAGTGTGTTTGTGAAAGTGATTCAAAGGAAGTGGAAGTCAGATGATCTAGAAAGAATTTTAAAATCAAGATTTGACCCTTTAAGTCAAACATTTCACTAAAACTATTAAAGAAGAAATATAATATTTAGTATGCAAGCGAACACGGCCCTATGGCGAGGAACATAAATTCCAATGATAAATAAATGGAGGAAAAAACAGTCTCAGCCGAGAGGTCCAGATCTCCTCTGACGCGTCACGGCTGCACTCAGTGACTTTGATTTAAAGTTTATTCGTTGTGATTTAGGAAATAACTTAGGTTGAAATGTTTTAGGTCTAATTTTGTCTCCTATTTTTTTTACCAATATCAGAGACAGAGGAATGAAGCAGGAATAATTGGAATGGCATAATGAGTGCAGCTATAACCTCAAACCGCTGTTAAGTAATGTAAGTTAAGCAATAAATACTAAGTATTGTAAATTTAGCATCAATGTGGCAAGTAGTCCGTCTTTGCTCTTGGTTGGGATGGAATTGCCTGAGCTGGGATGGTCATCTGGTCACTTCGCTGGAGCTGGCAGGGATAAAAGTCATAATGATAGAAAACTCTCTTTGCCTCCCTACATTTGTCAATTGAATGTGATATTTTCAGGAATTGGCCAAAAAGAGAAAACACAAAATAAACTCAACTAAAAATGAATGTGACCCGATTGGATTTATTATTGATATTCTGATGGTATGTTATCGTGATTTGGTCACAATAATCGCGCAATGAAAATGTAATATTGTGTGATACGTTACGAGTAAAAGAAGATCTTAAGCTTTAAGATTATTTTGGGGGGGTAATTTTAAATCAATTAGGAATTTTTAGACAATAAAATGAAACGCAGTTGCTTCATGCAGGTTATTAAGTTCATGGAAAAGTACAAAACAAAAGTTATTTTCTTTTGAACAACACGTGGAATTGTTTCATTTTCAACCCTTCTTTTATACATTTAACAGGGGCTGTGACCGTTAAAGATAAAATGTCTTGATCCCGTGCCCATGAGAAGAGAAGACTGAAGGTGACAGTTGCTTGGCTGAACAAAGATGCTGATGGACGGTCCAAACAGAGAAACCACACGTGAGTTCATCACATTATCATACACCTTTTCGTCAACAGTATCAGCAAGCACGAAACGTAAATACTTCATATATTGTTTGATCAGCTTAAATCTAGCAAACCTCTTTGTTTTGCTCGGGAATAAATACATTCTCACATTATCATTTTGATATTTTATTTTGCAGAGTTTGTTTTTGTTATGCAAGGCAGTCCATATGTGTATGTGTCAAAGCACTTTGGTAATCACATTATGAAGTTTGCTAAGCTTTGTTATCGTAGAGCACGCCAATAAAGCTCACGGCACCTCGAGTGAGAGGTCTGTGGAGAGGGGAAGGCGTGACCATTAAATGTTCCACCTCACTGCAGTTTCCATGGTGTGAGGGTCAGGCGGCTGGGGCACTCGCGGCCACTCACTGAAAAACCCCTGAATGAAGTGAGTTTTGCTCTCTGGGCTTTAAGATCCTTTAGTTTGCTGTTTTTCTCTTAGTTGGAGTTAAGAAGACACAGTTTTGTATTTTGTTCTGTAAGGGTCTTCGGTGATATCAGAGGGGCTGGAGAGGCTTCTGACGCCGCGGGCGATGCTGGAGAGGAAGCGATTCTGTGGATTAAAGTACAAAAGGAGAAAGAGATCAGGGAAGAGACACAAAGACGTGTGGCAGGAACTGTGAAGGATTAGGAAGTTGTTTTGATGCCATCGGTGAAGAGAGCGAGAACAGAGATGGATAGATGGATGCATGGATAGATAGATGGATGGATGGATGGATGGATGAAGGAAAGGCAAAGCTCTCTGACTAATGGCCGGCGCTTTGGGCTCATACGGTGCGGACTGAATGAATCTCACCGCTCGTAATGGGCACAAATTGTCCTTGTGCTGTGTGACTAAATGCTGGACTTTAGAGGCCTATGGAGGGCTTTTGTTCAGGGGCAGTAATGAGTCAAAAGCCCTCAGGGGGTCAATAAAAAGAAGGAGGAGGCCGTTGTAAAAGAGAATTTATCAATCACTCCTCTCTTCTTCTTCTTCTTCTTCTTCTGCGCTCTCTCAGAGTCGAGCGTTGAGTTCATTCATTACCTGCGCGGGGGGTGAGGGGGCTGATTTTCACGGCCTCCTCAAAACCGCCGAACTCCATGATCACAAAGTCAGCAGTTTGTGTTTTCAGTTTGAGGCTTGACCTGGTGCCTGCGAGCGAGCGATGATGTCTAATGCGATGATGACGTGTTGTGTTGAGCACTCTCTGACCCCGTTCACCCTCCTGTAACCCCTCGGTCGTGACTTTGTTCACAGCTTTACAATAAACATATAATGCGCATAAACGCTTTTAAAATAAATGTAAATATTGCAATAAGAAGCACGTTCTTGTGTTTTTCACAGCTCAGTTGATTCTCAAGTTAGTCTCGGATGTTTCTCATAAAAGGGAAATCAAACAAAGAAATAAGAGCGTAATTGTGTAAAGAGTATGGAGGTGTTTGTAGGGTCAGTTTGATGAGAAATGTTTGAGTTGATATCGAGATCTTCAATAATATTGACTTTTGATTGCAGACTTGAGCTCAGTTTGACACGTCGTTAACATCTCTTCTCAAACTCCAATGACAGACACATTTATGACATTTCACTTTCTTTTTCTCAGGAGACATTTCCGTTTGTTCTCTATCAAATGTCATTGGCGTGTAGGAGTAATGATTGAGAAATTAAAGAGATCTCATGTGTGATCCTTGCAATAAACCTAAACGATCTTTTTCTAGTTTGCTATGTCGCTGTGACAAGTTTCTATTTTGTAGAAACTGCACTTACCGTCGGTCACTTTGCTCCGGGTGAATGAAGGGTTTAATGTGAGCTGTGCCACTGGAGAAAAGAGCATGAAGTCTGTTGTCTCCGTCAGAGCACTTGTTAGGGACAGCTGTTAGGACCCAGCCTGACTCTTCATATGGATATGTATGTTAATGAAAGAGAGAATGAATCTGCTTCACTGGCGCTCGACAAAAGAGACGCCCTGAAGAAACCCGGTCGTGGTTCTGACGGGTTCCTGAATGTGTGTGTGTGGGGGGGGGTCGCTTGAAATCGTATTATCCTCTTGTTAGCAGAGATGAGTTGATAGATAGAGCAGTTATTGAGTAACTGTTGACACTTTCCCTCGTCGTGTGCTCATGTGTTTGTGAAGAGAACTGTAACTGTGTTCCGTGTTTATTTTCTCTCAGGAGGTTTACATGTTCACTGTAACAAGTGACATCAGCAGATGGTGTTTCTTATCGTCTGGTGTCTGTTTTAGTGTTGCTGTTTCATTTCCCAGGAGAAGATATTCCTTACATGTTGCTCTTTTATTCATTTTAAGTATTAAAATAAACGTCTCCGGTGTTCCCAAGAAAAAAATAGACACAAATGTTGATATACACTTTAAATAAAATAAAACAAAAATGTTCTTCGTCGGTTTTATAAACAACATTGAACATCCACAGAAACTTTCTGTTGCACAAGGTTAGAAGTGGAAAAAGGTTTTAGATTATAAAAAGGTGAGTTATGTTTACTTTAACAATCTAAAAGGTTCATTGGCCGAACCAATATTATTTATTATATGCATTACTGTGCAAAAGTTTTAGGCATGTTAATATATTCACCAGAAACAAGAATGTTTAGCCAGTTATTTATATCTTCCGCTACGGTGTGTCAGTCAATAACAGTTTACATTTTCTAACTTTTA